>JALJEE010001140.1:0-48196 GCA_023231475.1 Seison nebaliae
AAAATACGCAAAATTTAACGTTAAATTTTTTTCTTGGGTGACGAAATCACCGAAATACTCTAAAAGGGGTGACGAAATCACCATTTTATGGGTGACGAAACCACCGGTTTTCACTTAAAAATTATAGGGTGACGAAATCACCGTGTACCGTAGAAACATATGGAGATTAATAATTCATTTAGGAGAATTCATTTAATCATCTCTCAAAATGAACCAGCTAATTATTCATAAATTTGAACATACAATCTCTTATTAATCATTATCTCCATAGTAAAGGAAACATGATTTAAAATCATTGATTTTTTGGGTAACAAATGAGAGACAATTATGTTTGTTGAAACTTTATTTTTTACAATTCGTCTTTCAGCCAATTAAAGTCTGCCCAAATATTTATTAATAATAAATTAAACTATAATAAATAATTATAAAATTAGAGAATGATTAAAATTTCAAATATGTAATTCCATTTAATGAAATTCATATGAGTGAATTAAGTTTATTTATAAATTAGGTGATTCACAATGATTGTCAGTGGACATACGTTAACACATAGTATACTATATTCTACAAGAATTTTTAGTGAAATTATTAAAAATGACTTACTTTATATATTATTTATATATTGATTTATATCTCTATTATCTCTCTCTATTTAGTTTTCTGTTTTATATTTTGACATTTTCTCGTTTCGTTGGAAACACAATTTCCTTGAACAATAATAACAATAATTACGTTCGAAATTGTTTTGAAAGTTTATAAACTTATTTTTAGACCAAAAATATTTTGTTTTTGAGATATTCAAATAAACTTTTACCTTTGTAAATTTTTAGAGTAGTGTAATTTGTAAAACTAGTTGTATATTGGTATTTAATATTATAATTTGTTGATCTATATAAATATACATATATACATATGTTAGATACATAACTAAAAATTAACTGTAAATGGTTTTATTTGCATACCTATAGGAATGTAATTCTAACCAAGTTTAGTTTGGAAAGTAATTAATCCGTTTGAAAAGTAATTAAAGTAATTATGATCAGATAAATGATTCAGTTATACATAATTATGATGAATCTTGACCATTTCTACATGTTATGTTATTAATGTTATTAATTATGTATTGTTGTTAGAATTTAAGATTATTAACTTTAACTATTATTAATATTCTCCATTTCTATTGAATATTATGAAACAAAAAGAAAATGGAAAAGACGTTCCAACCAAACAAGTCATTACTTCTAATTGTTTATCGGATTATTTTTCCGTAAAATTTTCACGAAAAAAAATAAAAATCTCGAAAATTAATCATGAACAACTTATACATCTGTATAACTATTTGATCATCTGATCGATGTATGGTAGAGAGAAAAAGTTGAGGATTTCTCTATTTGTTACAAACGATATTTTATCCGTTAGCCGATATTTCATTTCTTACAGATGAAAAGGTTATTTTTTAAAATTTTTATAAATTCATAAGAAAATGAAAATTAATAATTTTAGATTAAAAATAAAATAAAAAAGAGATAAGTTAAAAGACGGTATTGTTTGACAGATGGTGTTGCGAAGTAAAACTCGTTAGCCAAATTGAAAATAAAAGTGGGGATGAAAATAAAATATGGTAAATCTTTCCTCCAACTTATAATGGAAATAATATGAGACATAATTAAATTAAGGATCTGGAATAGAAAAGAGTCGAAAATAAAACGAATAAAATTAAAAAAAAAGGAGAGACAATAAAAAATAGGGTTCACGTTGAACTATTCTCAGATATTTGTTTTTCATTTTCATTTGACTTAAAAAAAAATGGGTTTTTTCTCATCGTTTGTGATTCATGTTTCCTCCAGATGATGATTCTCTTTCTAATGGAATAACTTTCGGCTCATTGGCACATTGATTTGATATCATTGTTCTAGTATCGCATGGTGGTGATTCGGCACTCATTCCACGATCGATTCCGAATTGATCATTCGATAATGATTGACGATGATCAATATCGCCATATTGATCGGTCATTGGAGGGAATTTCCCGTAAGAATCTGACGGAATATAATCATCTTTATAAGAATTATGTGGATTCTTATTATATTCTCGATATATTGATGATTGATGTGATGATGATACTCCACCAGAAATTATTGGTTGTTGAGAAGGACCGTCCATAAATGTGGAGGGATTGTGCGGATTATAGAAACGATTAATTCGATGAGGTTGATTATACATCATTCGATTATTGTTGTGATTATTGAGAGGATTATTATTCATCATTTTGTTGTTATCGGAAACGGTCGGACGATATGGTTGATTAGGACGATGTGATGACAAACGATAATTGGGACGTGATGGCATATTATAAGGATCGTTATACTGATTAGTCGGCATATATGACATTGATGGTTGTTGTCCAATGAAATGTGAACGTTGTTGTGAAGATTTTGGTTGTTGAAATTTCTGAGAGGAAGATGAAACTAATTGTGATTGTTGTTGTGGTGGACGATGAAGAGAATCCTTCTTTTTTGGAATGAGAAACTCTTTCCTCATATTGTGATTATCTGATTTGTTTAATAAACAATTTGTTGTAATTTTCGAATCTCGTTTCGAGTCTTTTATTCGATTCAAATTGTTACAACTACTCGGAATGGGATTCATCGGTCTCTTCTTCTTAGAGAGTCGTTGTTTATCTTGATGCATCATCTTTCCATCTTTTTTCAATTTACTCATATTATCAAAACTTCTCTTACCATGTTCGACGAGTGATGATGAATTATATGAATGGTCAATGACTCGATTGATAGGAGGTGAACTGATTAATGGAATAGATGGTCTATTTCTTTCTACATTATCCACTTTTGGAGGTGGATCCTTTTGATGATTATGTTTGATCACTTCCTCCAAACACTGTGAGATGTCGTCGATGGATAAATCATCAATATCAACATCATTCAATTCCTGAACATTAATACCTTCTTCTTTCGTCGAATTTTTTGTTGTCACTTCAGTTTTGTTAGATTCGTTCGATTTTATCGGTGGATAACTGAAATTATCAATTCGAATATTTTCATTAATCTCTTGAATAATATTTTGTTTCACATTCGTCAAATGATAAGATGATGACGATTCAACATTTGTCGATAATGTTGAATTATTTCCCGTTAGAAGAATTGGAGAATTGTCTCTCGTTTTCATTTGGGAAGTGGATGGAGGTGATAATAATTTAATGACTTCAATATCCATATCTTCATTTTCTTTCTTCCTCTCTTCCGGACTATTAACTTTCGACTGGTTTCTTGATGAACTTTGTCTCCTACTAATTTCATTCGATTGAGATTTCATCGTTGTATTCGGAGTATAAATGAAAAAACTTTTAACGTCATTTTTTCGCACGTCATTCAAACCACAACGATTTATATTGAAATTCTTCAAATTAACAGGTGGCAAACGATCTTTGGAAATCATCTTCCTCCAATTAATAAACTCTCCACCAGTTCCCATTTTAACTTTTTCCTGAAACTGATAATAATTTTGTGGCTGCCGATTATTTGGTTGATAAATGTTACCCTGTCGATTGGGATTCTCAATCGACAATGGTTTCTCATTCAAAGTCTCATCTTTCCCTCCGCAATTATCCGTTCTGACTGGTGCACTTAACGGGTAAGATGTCTTTATCATCATTCTTCGTCTCTTAATCATATTCCCGGATTTCTGATCTCCTAATCCAATTATATCATTCGGTTGAATGGAGAATCGACGTATATTATCTCCATTCTTTATATCTCCCTTTACATTCACATGAATCATTTTTGATTCATCTAAACATTTCACTTCTTCCTTTCCTCTCAATAATTTTTCTTCAATTTTTTCTTCAATTTTATTCTCTGATTTTTCTTCAATTTTATTTTCTGATTTTTCTTCGATTTCATTTTGGGAATTTTCTTCGATTTCATTTTGGGAATTTTCTTCGATTTCATTTTGGGAATTTTCTTCAATTTCATTTTTGGAATTTTCTTCAATTTCATTTTTGGAATTTTTGGAATTTTCTTCAATTTCATTTTTGGAATTTTTGGAATTTTCTTCAATTTCATTTTTGGAATTTTTGGAATTTTCTTCAATTTCATTTTTGGAATTTTCTTCAATTTCATTTTTGGAATTTTCTTCAATTTCATTGTTGGAATTTTCTTCATTTGTTTCTTTTGAGCTTTCTTCAAATTTCTTTTCTGAATTTTCCTCAATTGTTTCCTTCGATATTTCTATTGATGTTTCACTTACAACCTTTTCCACATTTCGATGAGCGGATTTTTCGATTTTCTCATCTTCCTTCGGTCCATTAATCCCAATTTCCACAATTGATAATGCTTCTTCTTGTTCTTCTATCATTTCTTCCGATCGAAGATCTTCTTTAAATGAAACTTCATCGATTTTTTGATAAAGTTCTTCCGTTAAGTCTTTCGACAAATTTTCAGACATAGAAATATCTTTGAATGAATTGTTAGACATGGAAATATCTTTCTTCATTTTCATCTCCCTCTTCAATCGGATTCTCTTCTGAAGACATTGAAAATTGGATGTTAAATTTTGATGGAAATCCAAAACATTCGACATTAATTTCTTCGAATCTTTCTCCTCGAACAACCAATTCTCTTGTTCATCATTCGAATTGAATAACTCTTTAAATGATTTAATCATTTGTCGATAATTTTTCTTATCCTCCGATAATACAATATTCACATCCTTATTCTGTTTAAATGATGTACATTTTGTGATTAATTCATTTTTAAATGATTGCAATCCCATCTCTAATTTCTCCTTCTCTTTTTTCATGGTCGTCTTTAATTCGTCGTTGATGGAAGAATGTGATGGAATAATAGACAAATCTTTCCCAATTGAATGGTCATAACAGAAGTTCTTATAATATATCGTCTGATAATTGTGGAACCAGCGATATGAGAGATTCATATCTAATGAGATTTTTGAGAAAATGTTTAAAAAATATAAATTATCATTTCCAGTGGGATAGCGTCGTAGATTGTCGATGGAAATGAATTGTAAATTTGTAATTTTCGAAATTAAAAGTGAGAGATGTTGATCTTGATAGAATTCACTTAATATTTCTTTGATCATCTCATGCAATTGTTCTCGAATTGAATTCATATTTCTCAAACTTTCATTATTCCAATTTTTCTGATGATTTTTCTTTGGGAATTGTCTCATTGCGAATGATTTCCTTCTGAAACAATTCTTCAAAATTGAATTTCGCGTAATTCCTTCAAAAATGATATTTCCTGTCTCATTTTCAATGAGTTGACATTCCCCATACCAAATAGATTCGAATGATAAATGAAGATCGATAATACATCGACAATTGTATTTGGTGAGAAATCGAAATTGAATATGATCTAGAGAAATGAATCGACAAATGATTTGTGTGACGATATGATCGAATGGAACGGAAGTGAATGAATGAAAATCATATGTCATTGGAATGTTCAATCGAAATAATTCCATAAATAAATTATTCGTAGCCATTTGTCGTTTGAGAAGGAAGAGAATGAAAATTAAATGAAATGGATTAGCCACTGCAATCTCATTAATTTCCATCGATTGAAAATAAAAATTCTTTTTAAATGAAACATTTTTGTCAATTCTCTTCTTTAATTTTCTTTCATTCCATTCCATTCGCCAACGATCAAATAATCTGTCGTTTTTCATCTTTAAATCTTTTCTTTTTATTCTCTTTCTTCTTTTATCATCAATTGATATAAAACGATAATTATTTTGTGATTTTTTCAAATTCTCTTCAAATATCGATCGATTTCCTCTTTTCATTTCCTTCAAACAATTCTTAAGTTCTTTCCAAGAAGTTGACGATTCTATTAACTTCTTCTCCATTTCTCCATCTGCTAAAATTGATGTGGAATTGGTTGTTGATAACATGAAAGTTTCGAGGAATTTGAATAAAGTACGAATTGGAAATGGTTCTTTTTCATTAATCAATATCTGCTCGTCAAAAAGAATATCATCAAAATTCCATTGTTGTAAAATAGACAATGGATGAGAATTATCAGATTCATAAGGTGATTCATTCAATTTATTAATAATCTGAAAGAAAATTTTATTTGTAAAGTGAAAATTTTGAAAATTTTGAACGGTCAAAAATTGTCGTTCGTTTATGAATTTGTCTCTGAAGAATTGTCTCATTCGACCAAAATAAGAAATGGGGGTAATGTCACCAATTAATGGAATTCCTTTAAAAATAAAAATTTATTAGAAATTATATAGAATAAACACCTGTCAATCGTTTCAACATGATTCCATAATCATAAAATAAAATAATCGGTTTGGTGAGTTGCAAGAAAACGGTTTGATTTCCGTTCGATTTCCATCCGTCATTCATCGTCAGCCAACTAAGACTTTAAAATTTGAATATGTTGAAAAAGAAGAAAATATTTTGAAATTAACTATTTTGATGTTGAAAGAGAATTTGAAGTGAATTCTTTCCCTGATTGAATTGAATTGACAAATTCTTCCAATTTCTCTCCAGATAATTCATTCCAAATGGAATTTTTATAAACATCTGGAACATTCTCCATTTTCGTTGTAACGTCGTGTCGAATTCGAAGGATAGCTCTCTCACCAAACGAATTGAACGATCTCATCAATGATTCGATGGAAAGATGAGAATTTGATGATTCTGTGAAATGATAAAATTATGAAAAATCGTATGATGGAAATATGAACTTTCTTGAATATTTTTCAAATGAATTCGCTCTTGAGCATTTAATGAAATGAGAAAACTGGATGGGAATGCTGATTGGAATGAACATGAGAAATCATCAAAATTAAATTTAAATGGAACCACAGAGTCGTGGAATTATCAAGCCAAAAGGTGATTTTTCCATTATCTCGATAACATTTTCCAATGTATAGGTTTGTGGTTGATAAGTTTGAGAGGATGAATTAGATTTAATCATGTTGTTAAATGGAAGAAGAGAATGGTTTATTTCCGTTAATTCTCCCATTAAATGAGAGAGAAGATTTTCTAGGAACAAAAATTTCATCGGCAAATCCGAATAAGTTTGTTGATTTCTGAAAGATAAATTTGAATGATGAAGAGAATGAGAAGAAAAGGAACTTGAAATTCTTTTCATTGAATTCATCCATCAAATGTAATTGGAACAATATTTGTTGATTATTTCCTCGTCTAAATTTGGAAGAAGAAATTTTGATGATTATTGAGAAAATAAAGAAGGAAAAAAAATGAACGATAATAATTGATTGAAATATTGAGAATGAAATGAATGAATTGGTCCGAATTGGATATTGACACCTCTCTCGTAATCATAGAATGATAAAGAGAAAGGAAATCCAGATAATTTAAGGAAATTCTCTTCCTTACATCGTTCGACTCGCCAATTCTTATGAGAGACGTTTGATAAGATCATTTTCCAATCAATGTGAATTGGTTGAAATGAATTCAATGAGAATAAATGGTCAGCGAGGAGATTGATGGAGATGGTGGCGATATCATCATCTGATTTAATGATGGAATTCATGAATGATTTTGAGGGAATGACTGATGAGGATGATGATATTCGATGATATGAAGAATGATATTTATATCTCCGATATTGATCATCTGTTAAATGATTAATTTTCATCGATTTGAATTGAAGAGAATCCATTCGATCAATTTCCATTTTCCGTTTTTTATCATCATTATCATCATTCTCATTATCTGACCGTTCAAATGATTCGAGACATGACTCTTCTAATTTGATTTTTAATTTCATCTCTTCTGACATGTGGAAATCTTTCAATAATTTCGGAGGTGTTTCTTTCTGATGTTCAACAGAAATAGATGAAACACTTCCTGAAGTTGATGTTGATATTGAAATATTATTATTATTATTATTGTTGTTGTTGTTGTTATTATGAGAATTATCGTGAGAAGAATTATGTTGAGAATTATTCGTCATATTCACACCTGATAATGATGGTTGTGGAGGAATTGATGTTGTTGTTATTGACATTTTATTGATGATGGTTTTTGGACGTAGATCCTTCATCGGTTTTACCATTTGATTACATGGTTGTGGTACGACGGTTAGATTGTAATCGCTACCGATTGGAATCATCGGTACCATTTGTCGATGACGATACACAGCTGGATGGAGAGGTGGTATTGGAGGATGGAATTTGTTGGGTGGCAAAGGATTAAATTTCATGGGGACAAAAGAAAATCCTTCCATGGTCATTAATTCTTTTTTTTTTGGAAATATCTCTCGATTTCAATTTAATTGTTCATCGATTCGATGAAGAAGTTAAATGCGATAGAAAAATTAGGAAAACATTAATTAATAAAAATAATAAATTTGAGATAAGCTCAAAATAAAAAAAGAATCTTCCAATTCATTTAATGATGGAAAATGGTTTGAAGGTGAAAAAAGTGCATAAATGAAAACCGAATAAATGAAAGCGAATTGAAACAATTTCATTATTTGTTGTCATGGAAACCAATTCGGTTTAACTGGAATGGCTAATTTATCCAAAGCGCTCTTTACTTTCGACGTGTTCGTTCGATATATTCAATTGGAACAACGACAACGTATCCGTCGTCCCATTGTCATTTATAAGTTCCTCGATTATACACCACTTCGCATCAACTACTTGTCAGAAAGTAATGGTGAAACGGCCATATCAACTGATACAATCGTCTCACCCAATCAACCGTCCAATCAAGTTATTTATTTCAATGAAGGGAAATCTTCTGCTTTTTATGATGATTTTAATTGCATCACTAAACGATCGGAAGTACTTCCATTATATATTCTCGTTAGTGAATCATATGATGAAGCATCATTAGTCACTTACGCAACCACCAACATTAACATCTCAACCTTGTTCGATAGCATCCGCCAACGTGTCTATTTGACAAATAGCACGTCAAGTCCCGTTGTCGCGGTCTATCCTCCATCGGTCATTGTTCTCTATAATTTAATGGGGAAAGAAGTTGGTACGATATCCATGTCTCTAAGACTCGTTTATTTCGGAATGGAGTTCCTTAACGAAGTTCAATGGTTGAATGATAATGATGGTAGCGGTGACGGTATTGCGATTAAATCATCCATACGATCATCAAGATATCCAATTGATAATGGTCATTCTCATCGAATGTCACGAAGAGATTCCGTATATTTATCACGAAATGATAATCCATATCATTATGATTCGACCTCCCATCAAATGAACAAATCTTTAATGATTGACGCTTCAACTCAGATATCTGATTGTTCTAAAAATAAACATGGTCGTTTTGATGAGCCACAACCATCTTCCCAATACCATGATAATGGTAATTGGATGCGTAATAAAATTAGACGATATGATGATCAATTTTTAGAAAGTAATGAAATTCCAGTAGATAATCTTCGGAAAACATCGAATATTTATCAACCACGACCAATCATTATCGGGAATGAAATACATCAAAATCACAACAACAATAATCAAACGGTTAGTTTCTTGTCTGAAAAGCGAAGTAAACCAGCAGATTCATTCGATGACGGTCATACGAAAAAGAGCAAGTTACCTAAACGGGAAACGGAGTCCATTTTAGCTGAATTTGCCAAACTTCGATTAGGAAGTGCTACGAACATTCGTCGTAATGGTCGATCGATTGAGCGGAAGAATCGCAGAATGATAAATAATTCGCGAGATAACGAATTTCATGGACGTGCAATAAGAACTGGTTTTCGCAATACATCTAGGCCATTGACAGCCAAACAATTACGAGAAGTTACTGATCGACTAAGTATGACTCATGACGAAAGACGACGGCACGAAAAACATCATTCTTCCCATTCGAAATGTTACGAGGAAACGATGGTCACTAAAGATTGTTGTTCTAACGATATTTTGTATACGATTAAATTGCAGAAATGGCGGCAAAAAATTATTAAGAAATTAAACGCAACGGACAATATACACGAACTTCTCGGCTTATCATATCGAACAAATCGAACACATATTCTTCGCTTATTTTTGCGCGAACCAATTTTAGCTCTACGATATTTTAATATTACTCCTCCTTTCGTTTTACCTCCAAATAATTTAAAACGATCAAAATCATTCCATACAATTATATCGGGAAAAGAGACGATCGAACCGGAGAAACCACCACCTCGGAAATACTTTTCACCTACTCCTTTAGATAAACAACAAGGTGTTAATAGTATTCAACCATTTGTTGAACGTATGAACTCACCACCAAAACCGATGCAACGCAGTCCGACACGTCTGGAAATAACTGACATTAGTCCATTTGCTTCCAAACGATTGGTATCGGATATGACATCATCATCGCCGATGAAGAAATCACTACGATCAACCACCGAAGAAAGTGATACGAGTTATGAAGATTATTCCGAATCAACGACACTCAGCAAAACGGTACAAACGTCGATTGATTTAAATTTGGAGAGTCAGAGACTTTACAACAAGAAACCATCAGAGGCCACTTTACGATATATGGAGAAGAGTCTTGGTAATACCATTTCTTATAATGGACGGTCGAAAAAGTTAGTTAAACGTCGAAGTACTCAACGGAATATCGTAAGTTCTGATGATAGTTCAGATTGGGATTCGGATTGGGATAACGATAAAGAAATGAATTCGGGAGTAGCAACTCCTAAAGGTAAATCATCATCGTCTGAAAGTTCATCACAGCTCTTCGATCCGACCAGTTCTATGTCGACCGAATATGATTTATAAGCATATTCTAAACGAAATTGAATTTTTCTAATGAATTTCCAGTTTACAACTTTTTTGAAAGAAAAAACGTTCAATGATAGATTTAGCTCTTCCAAATTCTTCCAAAAGCGAAAACTTTCTAGATATTTAAACTCGTATCATTTGAACTAATAAAATTATTCTTATTAATCGTATGAACATAAAAACATGAAATTTTCAAACATAGAAGTTCTATATTGTTCATTTTTCATCATCTTTTATTCTTTCCGTTAATCAAATCGCTTTATTATTCGTTTTAAGTCATACAAACATTAAAAGTCTGACATGATTGGAATTAGTGCAAGGCCTAATCGCAAAATTAACGATATGAATTAATCATAAATTTCAAAGAAATTTAACCTTACTGAAATTTGAGAATGTGACAATTTCAGACGAATAAAAGTGAAGAACAAATTATCATGGAAGCAACATAATTGGTCGTCAAATAAATAAATTAAATTCATATTAAATTAAATTGTTAGTTTTCTCTTGTGATGAATATTTAAAATTTGCTAATTTGGATTAAGTAATTTATTGTCTATTGTGGAAGGTTTGAGAATCTGTATAATCATCATATTATGGAAATTTTATGGAATCAATTCAATTGTCAGAGATGAAAAGATATTATTAAATTTTATTTAAAAAATAAATTTTGTTAGATAATTTGTTAGAAGATGAAAAAGATGAAGAGTTGGAAGATGAATTGGAGATGTTTAGATTGGAATGAGAATGAGAAGAATGAAATTGAGTAGAGTGAAATGGAGGATGATAAGGAAGTGATAGAGTAGGAGAGGTGTGACATGAAAGAATAAAATGAATAGAATTTAGTTAGGAATGAATTGATAGCCGAATGAGAAATTTGGAATGATGACGGAGAGTGATGAATTATTGAAGAAAGAATTAATTGTTGATGATCATCATCTCCAATTGCCGGAGGAAGTAGCTTCTACAATTAATGAAATTCTTCAGTCAGATGATGAATTTGATTCGGATACTTTCGATTTGATCTCTCATGTCAATCGTCTCTTTCCCACTCAACAATCACTCTCTAATATTGACGAGAGGATCGAACAGATTGAGAATAACATCGAACATTTAAACGATGAGATTCGCGAATCGATTCGAGTGCAAAACGACATCAGTCAACAAGGAGAGAAATCATTAGAATTAGCGCGACGTTCTGTCGATACGTTGGCAGATCATGTGGAAGAGATATCGAAGAAAGCGAAAACATCTGGCGATGTTGTTCGTGATTTGACGAAAGGAATTAAACAACTCGATTTAGCCAAACAGAATATCACTCAATCGATAACGATTCTTAATCAACTTCATATTCTCGTTGATGGAGCGGAGAATTTGAGAGTTTTATGTCGCGAGAAAAAATATGATGAAGCAGCTCCATTAATTCAAGGTGTCGTTCAAGTGATGAAAGAATTCCAAACATTCCGTCAAACCATCTCTTCCATCGACGAATTATGTTTGACGGTGGAGAATATTCGAACGGATTTAAGTGAACAAATTATTGAGGAATTCGAACGATTGACATTAATGCATATGTCGAAGAATAATATTTCGAACACACAAGGAAGTGAAAGATTTCAGTTGTTGAAGAATGCGGCTAGAATTGCTGATTGTCTTGATGATAATGTTAAATTGAGAATTATCACCACATTCATTAAACATCGATTGGAAGAATATTCGATATTATTCGCTGATAATCAAGAATGTGCATGGCTTGATTCGATGGAAAAGAGATATAGTTGGATGAAAAAAAATTTGAATGATTTCGATGAGAGTTGTATCTCACAAATCTTCCCACCTCATTGGGATATGAGTGAGTGTGTGGCCGTACAATTTTGTAATGAGACTCGTGAACAATTCGAAAGATTATTGAAAGAAAGAGCAACAGAAATCTCCATCGATTCATTAGTGAGTTGTGTAAAAAAGACGAATCATTTCGAACAATTACTCAATAGTCGATTTAATGGAACATCAATTCTCTTTCAAAATTATTGTACCACTGTTAATCGATCAATTGACGATATTGGTGAAAATAGTTTCAATCAAATCATCTCATCTGTCTTTCATTCATTCTCTTATATCTTCATCGAATTCCAACAAAATAAATTGAAAATTCTTCTCGACAAACAATTAAAAGAATTGAATGAATTAGAACTAATCAAAAAAGATGAACAACAACAACAACAACAACAACAACAGACACAGCAGATGCAACAAAATGTTGAGGATGAATCAAATTATGGATTTAATATCGGTTCATCGTCATCATCATCGACGGATTTGAAAGATCATAAATTGAATGGCACAATTATCACCGATCAAGAGGATAAGAGAAAAAAGAAGAAAGCGGATGATAATATTGACATCATTATGGATTATAGTGTGGAATTATTTCTTCAATTTAAAGATTGTATTTTAGAAGCGATGGTATTCGATAGTGAGAAATTACTTATCGATCTTTCATCCATTTTCCGATTCTTTTTAGAAGATTTCTCTTGTCGCATTCTATTGGCATCATTACCAGGATGTAAATCAAATTGGAATGAAGCGATGTCATCCACCGATTTAACTCGAATAAACAATTCTTTCCGAATGGACATGACAACATTGAAACCGGAGAAGATGAAAGAATCAGCTTATCAGGCAATGGATTTCGCCTCTACTTTCTTCCAGAACATCATCTCCAATACTGCAGCTGCTACTGAATCGTTATTTGTGTCAGCGAAAGAAAGACAGAAATTATTGAAAGATGATATTCAACAAATCTGTCGAGTTATTTGTACAGCTGATTATTGTATTGAAACGACACAACAATTAGAATTGAAAATGAAGAGTAAAATCAATGAACGTTTACATTCCGAGATTTCCTTCGCCAAAGAAGATGATGCTTTCATTTTTGTTATACAACAAGCTCATCTAATTCTCGTTGATGAACTAATCACAATGTGTGAGATGAATCTATTGAAAATGAGTCAAATGTTATGGAGTGGAAGGAGTGGTAATGGGAATAATCAGATGAAAATGCCAAATCAAACGAACAATAACGAAATGGTTTTAGATCAAAGTGCTTATGTCATTTCTATTGAAAAATGTGTGAGTGAATTCATTCCGTTAGTTCGAGAATCATTATCTGCCTCACGCAAATTCTTCACACAATTTTGTATTCGATTCATCGATTCCTTCCTCTCCAAATACTTATTCCATTTATATAATTGTCGTCAAGTATCGACGGAAGGCGCTGAACAATTATTATTAGACTCTCAATCAATTCGTAGTCTTCTCGTATCGTTACCAACAATCAAGTCACCATGGCAACGGAAACCACCCATCAGCTATTTGAACGTTCTAAATAAGAAGATGTCGAAAGTGGAGATCATCATCAAATGTGTCATGTGGCCGACGGATAATGTCACCGTATTCATCGATAATTATATTCGTCTCGTTCAATTGGGAACGACATCGATCGCTGCCAATTTAAATAAGACTTCCAAACATAAACAAATGACAACCTTCGCCGACGAAGATACTTTCAATGTGACTAATTTCCAGAAAGTCATCGATATGAAAAGCGTCAAGAAGAATCAAGCATCTCAAATGATGGACGAATTTTGCAAGAAAGCCAAACAACATCTTAAAGCAACTATTCCAAATATTCAAAATTTATGATAAACCCTTTTTTTTCTATTATATTCTATTATTATCATCATTATTATTCCATTATTATTTATTTGTTTATTTGACATTTCTGTCAACGTTGTAGTCTGAATAGAACTATTTTAATGTTTATTATTTCTCATCATTTTTCCTCAATAAAACATTTTATTTATTGTCTCCAAAAAAACATTTGAAAATTTGTTAAAAATTTTCTTAAAATTCAAAACGTTCACGATAATAATTCCGTTTAAAATTGTTCTACTTAAAAAGTCATTTCTCGCATCAACTCATCAATTACTTTTAAGTTCAATTTCAATTGTTCCTAAAAATTGCCATCAGTATTTTTAATTCAATTGAACCTTACCAATGTATTTGAATAATTAACGATTGTGAGACACTCAAAGACAATTAATTCAATTCACTTCTCACCAAACCGATTTATTTTCATTACAGGACAATGAGAAAAGTTGATTGAATGAAATAGTTAGTACCTAATGAAATTTTTCACAAGCAACCATAAAGTTCTTCTAAAAATCGTTTAATTTTCATAGAGGTAAAGAGCAACTATGAGAAATAGTCGAACTTTCTCATAATATTAAAACTGCTACTACATATATTCAAATTGTTGCCATGAGTAACAGGAATAATTACGCATGAATCGAAATACTTCATCGAATAAATTGACGAATAAAGAAAGAGAAATTTCCGTTTTTACCTTTAATATCTTCTTTCTCACTTCCTAGAACATTGTCGAAATAGAATAATTGGGTAATAAACATTAATAACATCGTTATGAGACAACCCAGGAAAGTGAAATATATCATCATTCTCTTCTCAACAATTATACTCTACCTAATTTACTCATTATCTAGGCGCGTTTATCTATCTGACAAATATCATCATAATTTCGATGACGACGATAAATGTATTATTAATGATGATATTCATGAGTTGTGGTCGACTGAAGCGAAGAAACATTTGAATTTAAGTGGGAAACAATTTGTTGATGAGAAAGATCGTTGTGAGCGATTAGATATTATCGGACATCCAGGTCGTTTACTTATTCCACAAGATGGAAAAGATATTCTCAATCCAATTTTCTATTTCAATGAAACTCGATTAATGATTTTACATCATGTCGCTTTCCTCAAAATGCCGAGAAGCACAAATTTTAGTAAACCTTTTAAATGTCGAATTATTTCGTTCGAACGAGTCACCGACTTCAAAATAAAACGAGGCGAACATCTTTATTCATTTCCTTTATCTGATGATTTATCTCCAATATCCAACATGAAACGAATCGTTGATCGATATCCATTTCTTCTCATTCCACATGAATATTTCATAATAGAATGTGTAAATTTCGCTAGACGAAATCCGATTTTCTACCAAGAAGTTTATTATAATTTTAATTCCGAAACAATTTTCCGAATGTACAAAGAGAAAGAGAAGAGAAATAAAGACGATTTGAACTTCTTAATCATCGGCATCGATTCCGTCTCATCAACACAATTTCGAAGAATGTTACCGAAAACGTTCGATCGTCTCACGAAGAAAATGGGAGCGATTTGGATGAAGAATTCTTTCGTTGTTGGTGAGAATACTCGACCGAATCTTTATGCGCTACTTGCTGGATTGATGTCGAATGAAATGCTCTATTATGATGACAATAATCATCGTGTGGTGAATGAGATGGCAGATGCTCATTTATTTGAGAAAGAAGAATATACTGATCCCTTACCAACGTTATGGCGATTATTACCCAAACGTTTTGTGACTTATTTTCAAGAAGATTACACGAGAATTGGAATGTTTAAATTTGCGAAAAAAGGTTTCCACTCTCCTCCCGTCGACATATTCCTCACTCCATATTATGTGATGATTGAAAACGACAGAACACCAGTTAACATATGTAATCAATCGAAAGAATTCTATTGGACATTATTGAGTTTCTTAAAGAAAATGATATTGATGGAGAAATCATTTTTCGCTCTCAATTATTTCGATATGGTCACACACGATTGTATCGATGACGTGGTGTTGTTGGAGGAATCGTTAAGTTTTATTTTCGATTATTACGAAGAAAATTTAAAGAATAATACCGTTCTTATATTCTTCGGTGATCATGGCTCAAGGTTCTTTTAACAATCTTTTTATATTCTCATTTTATCTCACATTTCCAGAATTGGAAGTTATTACGATACTGAACGAGGATTGAAGGAATCGAGAAAATCAATGATGTTCCTCAAATTGCCACAATCATATATGAAAGATCGAAAGAATGAAATGGAAAATTTGAAATTTAATTCAAATCAATTAATCACAATGTTCGATGTACATCATACTCTTGTCTATCTCATCCATCAGTTATGGGAGAAAGGCAGTGTGAATAATTTCTATATGGAAATGATGTATCAATTCTATTTCATGAACATACAAAAAGATCTTAAGAAGATTTTAGCGGAAAGCAAATTAAGTTGGAGATCGTTAAACAAACGAGGAAGGAATTTGTTGAGTGAGAAGATTCCACAACGATCCTGTATTGCCGCCACTATTTCCATTATGTTCTGTCCATGTGAACGAGAAATGAACGTTTTTGAATTGAATGGAAAACAATTAAATAAATTATATGAGACGATTGTTGGACAATTAGATCATATATTGTCAAATCTGAAAAATTCGAGTGTTCGATGTTTATCGACAGGAAAAGTGAAAATGAACGAAACTTGGTTAGGCGATCGAGTAAAATTTGATGGGAATACACAATATTTAATAATAGGAATCAAATTCCGTTTTGGTGAGATAGGCAAATTCCTCACATTCATTTTCATGAAATATTCACCAACTGAAATATCAACTAAAATCATGACAATGACTCGTCTCGATCGATATTCGAAGACGAGTTCATGTCTATCATCTTTCGAGGAACGATGGGAAGCATATTGCATTTGTCGCTAATTATTCATCATCACAACACTGATACGATGGTGATTGTGATGAATATAAATTTGATTTGAATTCTCTCGACCCAAATACCGTCGAATTTCTTATAAATTTCGGACAACAGAATCCTCTCAAAAAACTGATGATGAACAAGTTGATTCTCGACCGGTACATGGTAATTCCAAGTAAGAAACTTTCTCGAGACAATGTGAAAATGACTGTAGATTTAATATGAAAATTTGTTTTTGAATAAAACCTGATAATTCGAGGACAACATATCGATCGGGTATGATGTTCAATTTTTATGAAATTAATTTCTTATTTAATTTACATAAAAATATCATTACCATAAAGAAGAATTAAGAATATGTGATGGAGTTCTTCTAAAGAATATTCAACAGAGAGCGAACGTGATGGAATATTAAAAAAATAGGTCACATTATATTATAATTCTTCATTCGAACTCACTCGAATAAGAAGTGATATATTGATCATTCCGATGTCTTCCCATCTGTTGCATCCACTGACCCTCATAAAACAACTATAAGGAATTGGAGTTTCATTTCAATAGAAAATGAGAGCTATAAATTTTCGAGATGATTTTATTGTCAACAACCAAGATGTAAAACGTTCTAACTATTTCTCTCAATATTAAGGGACAAATTCCATCTATTGACAATTCATTCCCAACAGTTTTTTTCTATAATAAATTTGAATTGGGGAAAACGTATAAGAGATAAAATGGAATGGAAAAAGTGTAGATGACGGAATGGAATGAGTAGAATAGTGGAAGAATTGTCATTCTGAATAAATATCCACATTATCCATCTGATTTCCTTTTTTAGCGATTCTCTTTTTTTTTTGAGTAAGAAATTCTATAGTAAAAAATGATAATGAAACTTTATAAGAATTATTGGGAAGAAAAGTAGAAAAAAATGAAATTCATTTCTCTTCTTCTGATAATGAAATGGAAATAAATAAATTGATTGAAGAGATTGCGCAAATATCACAATGAAATAACAGAAGATCGATTCCATTGTTAGATTGATGAAACAGTATTGTTATTTTTTTGAAGTAAATTAAATTGATATGATTCCATCATCTCCAACTAGAAAACTAACTGACTGACTGACTGACTGATTGATTGACTGTGAAATAACTTATAATGTACGTATTATGATGCAATTCCTATTAATCTATTTAATTTAAATCGATCGTACAAATGTCATATGTTTATCATGGTTGTTATTGATGGAGTGAATTTGTCTGTAGAGTGGTTGGTAGTGATGATGTTGAAGAATGATGATGATGTACGTATCAAAAAGGAAAGATGAATTGAAATTATTTTCCACATATTTCCACCGTTTCCAATTGGCATATTAATATTGAAATAAATTTTTCAAATGTTTCGTAAACTCTTTCTTTTTTTATTTATATCATCCATTCACTGATTTCCGTCTATACATCCACTTCTCCATACTTTTTTCTTCCCAATTCTTCTGTTTGATTTTTATATTCTACTTCTCGTTACATGGGAGGCAGAAATGTGGAATGATATAAACTTCCTCCTTCGAATGTGTACGATATGGCTATAATTGTTCGCCATTTCACATGTGGGAATATAGTCGGAAATATTTTATTTTCTCAAAGTAAGTTCCCTTTCGATATGGGCGTTGAGATACGCAACTGTATGAAGTGTCTATAGTCGTTCTGTGAAACGATTAATAAGATATTAAAATTTTACGTTCTCCTCATACAGATCTCGTTTGGGTGAGCCTTGACTGTAGAAGATAAGTCGGTTGAGATGCAGTAGATATATATGATTGCATCCGTCCTTCCAGTTGGGAACTGGAACAGCCGCCAACAATAACCCAATCGGCATGTTTCCCCCGACCACTTCACACTACTCGTAAAGAAACAATCCCAACAAATTATTAATTCACATTTGTTGACTGACAGTGAACATCAGAACAAAAATAATTCATTCTTCGACGTACCTTCGATTATTCGAATATTCGACAGATATGTATCCGACGCAGATGGAATGAATGAAATGGAATTGAAGATATTAGGCTAATTCTCATCTACATGTTTCCATACAATAATTCGTTTATTCGACTTCTATAAAGTAATCGTAGAGACTTTCGTATTTGGAAAGAAACGATGTCAAATCATTTTCATTTTAATCGATGACGTTCGGTTATGCCGATGGACATCATCTTCTATCACCTTCAACAAATTGACAATAAATCCTTCTACTACAATTCTTAAATAAACGGATGGAATTGATTCTATGAAATTTCATTATTCTTTTCAGATGAAATATCTCACTAATAAACAGACACACACCATCAAATGAACATCATTACGTGACGATATGCTGTTCTCTTATTGATATGTATATATGAAAATATTGTTAGAAAAAATAATTTATTAAATGTAATTTTAAAAAAAAACTTAAATTACTTTCAAAATTTAGTTTCATTGAAAAGAAACCAATCGACTAAATACGTCAGTGGATAGATATTTAAAAATAACGGGAAAATCCATAAAAAATTTCACAAGTGTATTAATTGGTGAAAAGACGACGGATATGTATATCATCGTGTTATTGTCTGCAAGTTTTCAGTTTTTGTTTTATGATATTATTCGATTCAGATATTATTCTAACAATGTAAGGAGATAATTCTACTAACTATTTGATACTAACAATTTCAAATATTATTCTAAGGTGAGTGTTTTCGTGAAATGATTTCAATTTTATTAGAAAAGGAAATTTGTTAGAAATATGCAAAATGAAGATTTTAAATTTAATGTTAATGTGACGAATGTGAATAGTTTGTGTATAATTCAGTAGATATTGAAGTCGTTTTATTGAAATTATATTTCTCATCAGTGAAATAATGGTATGTAATTACGTACGTAAACCTTTCCCATATATCTCAATACATTTTACGCAATATTTGTATGATGAAATGTCGAAATGGAAATTGATGTAGAAACAATTCACCAGAAGATCAACGTGTATATGCAGCAACTAATTAAGAAGAAATTTGACATGATCGTTTATAATAAAAAATATTAATTCTTTTTGATCTTATGTTGATTCTCTTATTTGTATTTACTATACTTACCATCGAGGTCATCCGAATTTGTCCTTAAATCGAACGAATGAGAACATTCGTCTCAATTATTATTTTATACGGCATATACACTCTGGATGTTGATGAGCCGTCAAAATTATAACATGAATTCTCTTCTTCTCTCCTCAAATTATCTTTCTTTTCCCAATAAAATAACAATAACATGAAGGAAAATCATCATAGCCACCATTAAACGTCAATCGAAAGTATTCTACTCGTTTAATGATGAAAGAATGCTTTGTTTCGGCTTTCTTCCAATCTTCTCACTAATTCATAAAACGATGAATCGTCATATCCTTCCTCTTCTCCAATCATAATTCTTATCCATATCCGTTTCTTAATTAATAATAATCGATTAATGATTATCATATCTCACCAAATCATTTCAATTCAGCTATTTGTTGAGATTCTTGTTAACTTCACACGAGCTTTGGCAAGATTCACAATTATAATATTTTAAGAATTACACCACCTATTCTAAATGAGATTAAGTTTCTGGTGAGAGATTAGATGAAAAAATGAAGCACATTTAATTTCACAACAGAAATTTAAATGGAACTTGATTGTAATTTTGAAAGAATTTCTTTGGAAGATATTCGATCGCAAACGGTTTATCGTCGTTTGTTATTAATATTACTATAATTTATTGTCATCATGTCATCATACTCACTTAAGCGTTGACATACTATCTCTGTCATTATCATTTCACATCATAATAACTCTCGTTTTATGTTAATTAACCTTTATGATACGTTTTTGTAACCCATTAAAGATCATTATCATTCTGGTACATTCCAATTAGTTCATTCTTCTTCCAATATTCCTTCACCATATCATTTCCAATTAGATCTCTAACAATATTCTAATTTTTCATGAAAAGCGAAAACGAATCTTCCTCGAACAATTAATCGTAGTAGAGAGTAGTGAGGATGGCGTTAAACTTATCAATTCTAAAAGAACCTCGATGTTTCATCAAATTAATTGAAATCGTTTAATTTTATTCTAAAATTTCTCATAATCAATTTATCCATTCAAAAAACCAACTCAAGTTATTAGCAATTATTGCATTTTCGACGATTAGTGACGGTGGATTTGCATTTATTTATTCGGGTGTTCCTAATGGTCAAATTGTTGAGGAGAGACGACAATACTCTCCCGAATTCTCTTATCCATTCGAGTTCATTTTCTTCACATTATCTCCGAAATAATTCTCTTCTAGTTTTATGAAAGCAAATGCATCACACTTCCTACACAAAGACAAGACATTCGCATGTACAGCCGAATTCTTCGTTTTAGTTGGCGTCATCGCTTTCCTGACAGCTATCGGAAATATGGTGGTTTATTTAGTCTTTGAGAAATGTTACCGAGAGAAACATATTTGGTCATTACTAGTTTGTAATTATTTATTCTTATATTTTAATCGTTTAATTTCTTCCACAAATATTCAGGATACATTTTTCTCGTTTCTCATCGCCATTTTATGGTTAGCCGGTAGTTGTGCATGGGCTCGTGCCGTCGTTCTAATAAAATCTTATTTCAAACTCGAATCAGTGCAATTGGGCAATCCTCAGATCGTTCATTCACCAACATTCACAAATATAACGACATCGGTTGTTGTCGGATTTATCAATTTCGCCGTTTGGCTCGGAAATATTTGGTTACTGTATAAACATAATCCAATAATTGCCGACTTATTGGGACGGAATAAAACCAATCAACAATCCTCATCTACCAACAACAATAACAACAACGAAAACAATGAACCGAACCAAAATGGAATAGTCAATTCACCGCCATACACAAATATTCCACCATCTGCCCTCTCGTGAGAAGAGGTTTTGGTGAGAGGTCAATAAGGAGAAATTTGTAAGATGTCTAACATTTTCCATCATAATAATCAAATTTCCCTTATTGCGTTCTTATCTTAAAAACGTTTATGTATGCTTGCCAATTGCTAATTGTCGCTTTGGAAACCAATCACTGATCACTTCGTTATTGAATAATAAAACAAGAATAATATTTCAAAATCATTTTTCTCAAACTTTTTAAATTTGGTATCACTCCATTTCCCATAAAAAAATTTTGAAAAGAATTATTTAATTTAATTTAATATGGAAGTGAGAAATTTGATGAGAAAAGATCAGAAACAGAAATTCTTCACTTTCTTCATAGTATGATTAGTATTAAAACCGGTAAAAAGAGTGAAGGGGACGAGAGAGAGAGAGAGAGAGAGAAAATGTCAAGAAATAAGATTTCAATTATATTCGCCCGAATCATAAAACAGACCGAGTCGATTACCATATTTCCGGAATTTTACACGAACATCTTCTTGCATTAAATTGAAGCACATGCAGATCATGGCTAGACCAACCACCAAATAGAGAGTAACGAATACTATGACATGATATGATTTCTCGATTTGATCCTTCTTTTCGTTGTTCAAGTCGACGGAGTTCGTTTTATTTAGGGCTGATTCGATAATTCCGTTCGTTAATGAAATCGATTGTCCCGGTACCAGATCGCCCAGTCCAATCGTACTGAGAGTGATAAAGCAGAAATAAGCGCCATCAATTGGTTCCCATTTCTCGTATCTGGAAAAGAGTAGACCTCCACCAATAATATAGATTGTTAGGACGAATAATGTGACACTTATTGGGACGGTAATTGCTCGATAATCGACACGTAACATTCTATCCATTCGTTCTCTCGTAATCTTCTGTTTCTTTGATGTTGCCTCATCTAGGAATTCACCACCTAGAGGCATTGTGATCACTTTTAATGGATCGTCAACAATATAAGCATTCAATAATTGATTCTTCCTAATCAGATTACAATAAGCACAACAAATTCTCGCGTATACAAATCGAAAGATATCGGCCATTGTCGAACCGAGATTAGCAAGACATAACAACATGATTGGGATTCCAAAAACTGCATATGCTATTGTCACTAATTTCCCATTAATCGTACGACAAGTCAATTGTCCATAACCTGTTCAAACAAAAAAATTTCCATCAAAACGATTTTTTATAATTTTTTAAAAAAATTAAATTGAACAAATTGATATTTAGGAGAAATGATAAAGACGAATAACTAACCAATAGTAGTTATTACAGTGATGCTATAGAGAATTGAATTGGCGAAATTGAAATCATTATTATCATACTTATTTTCATTGTAGTCGAAAAGATATTGAAATTGATAATCCGTCAACAAATCCGTTAAATTTCTGTTGGATTTCTGAGAGAAGACATTGTGAAGTAGAAGTTGTTGAAGTTGGAGAATGAAGTGATTACGACGTTTATCTCTCTCTTCCGTTTGATTTGCGATGAGTCGTTCTTTACAGAAGTTGCTCGTTATTGTCATTTCTAATTCGGCCACTTCCACACTATCTTCATTCTTTTCATTAATCTCATATAATTTATGTAATTCATCGCAATCTGTTTGCTTTTCTAATTCACGGAAACAGAATCCACCAATAATCGAATAAGCGAAAATAACGAGACATAATCCGATGCGGGAAAAAAGGAACGATACGAAACTTCGACAACATCGACGAAATTGTCGTTTATGGGACACAGTCTTCGTTCTAGTTCGAACTTCATTAGTCGTCTGTTTGACATTCTTTTCAATTTTCTTCTTCTTCTTCGACTGAATTGGAGTAGATGATTTTTTAGGCTTTTTATTCTTCGACTCGTGATCAGAACCGCTAAGACGGAATGTAATATTTGGCATGATGAAATTCTATTTGAATTCTATCAAACAATCATATCTTCCACATGAGACGAACTTATTCCAATTAAGGTCTAATCACTCAAATTTCTCTATGTATGTTGAAGAGATTTCATGTAATGAGAAATAAAGGAAGAAGAGATAAGAGATTTTGAGAATAATATTAAATATTTATTCTCGATAATTTATTAAGCGTACAACAATCTACACGAAAATAGTGAAACATGGAAATATTTCCGTTCGTTCTCTCCTCTCCCTCACACAACTACCACCATCACCACCATCAACATCTTCCCATCATCTGAATAGAGGCAAGAGAAAAGTTAAGATAAAACAAGGGAAAAAATTTGACTTTCTCTCCTTTCACTGACTGATCAGAGATGGAAGGTTAAACTCGTCATATCCGTTCGATTTCAGATTGTTGCACAGCTGCAAAAGAATAAGAGAATATTCACTCATAACATTTCCATTAGAAAACAAGAAAGTTAAGGAATTGGGAAAAGAGGAAAAGGGAAATAAATTTCCACTACAATGAATTAAGCAGAGTAATATTTTCAAACTAACACTATGCGCCCATCGGTAGAGATGTACATATTTCGTGGAATCGTTGAAGAAGTTGGATCTCTGTTGAAATATAATAAGTTTCTTTTCCTTTGCCGCTTCTCCCCACGCACTAACGAGATGTTTATACAAATATATGAAGAGTAGAAGATCCAATGTGGTAATTGACTGATAGCAAAGATAAGTATTCGTTGCCAATTCAACGTTTAACCACTTGACACACAAGGAAGAGTAAAATGAAATGAGAAAATAATTTTATGAACTTCCAATAATAATTGAATATTTTCATGCTCCTTCAACTCTTTCAACAACATCTCTCTCACCACATTCTTCATTTCATTATATTTTCGATTTCTATCGTCTCCTTCTTTCACATGTTGCGATGAAGAGGTTTGTTGCACTTGTCCTAACTCATCCAACAGATCGATCAAATTCATAAAACCGATAACTTTCCGTTCTTCTACTACTATCTCAGGAATTGAGAAACCAATTGATGTTCTCGATTGATAATTGAGAGGAGTTTGAACATTCGAATAATTCTTCTGAACGAAATGTTCGATATGTGTCGACAATTGAGACATAGTTACAATTGACGGATACGATTGACGGATAAAATTTTAAAAGGAAGAAACTCTATAAAAAATAATGAAAGGAGAAAAGAAAAAAGGGAAATTTATATTAAAAATCATCGATATGATTTTCATTTATAAAAAAGTTTATTCGAATCATCATTCTCCCAATTGATAATGAGTGAAATAAATCAATGAAAAAATGAATCATTTACTCATTACACTTTTAGGTAATGTGGTTGTGCCACTTTCTCTCTTTTGAATGACGACATAATTGTAGAAACGTGCCATATTCACTTCCGTCGTATTGATTTGTTCGCGAATATAATCTTCCGTTTTCGTCACTTCGCCAAGTCCCTTTTCAATCTTCTCGATATTCACCTTAATCATTGCATGTGCTTCATCTAACGTATGTTCTACCATAATATTGCAACCGAGCCAAATTCCCAAATTCTCATAATCTTCGATTTCTCCATCAACGAACACGTTCGAACTTAAAGTGAATCGAGTCTTTAACGGTTTCTTTTCATAGTCTCCCGAACTTCGATCCGAACGATCTTCGTTTCTTTTCAGCATGAGATGTTCGATCATTTTCACTGATGATAAGAAATCTGGTAATTGATCCCTCAATTGAGCACGTCGTTTTCTTATCGATTCTTGCATTATCTTATATTTCTGATAAAGTTTCTGATAAAGAATAAGAACACCATCTGCTTCCATTTCTTCTTTCTTCAAAAATGCTGCGACATCTTCGATGAATATGGATTTGGGAATACCTTGATGTTTAGGTATTCCATCTGCATCCTTCTCTGGTGGAATTGTCAATTGATCAATCTTCTCATCCATCACACATAGAGATGGTTCAATTACTTGTCTTTATTTATTTGAAGGAAGAGAAAAAGTGTGAGAGAGAAAGAAGGAAAAGGAAGAAAACTTGTTCATTGAAAAGAAATGAAATAATCGACGATTAAATTTTATCGAATTAATGAACGATTATTATGAATAGATTTGAATTATTAGAGATGACGAACAATTACTTTGGAAACGATGTAAATGTGGAGAACAAATTAAATTTGAATAACAGCTAAACATTTATCTTTTCAATTATCATTCTCTTTTTCCAATTCTTTCCAAATCAAATTATTTTCTTTTACTTTATCACTATTCCCACTTTTTCTAATTGTCGGTGTTTTCTGAAAATTTTTCTAATAGAAGAGATAAAACATAGAAATATTTTAAATATTTCTTTTATTTTCTTATAACAGATTTTATTTTTATGAATTCAATTCAGATTTTCATGAGTAAATAAAATTTAGTTAAAGATTCATTTGAGTAAGTTGTTGAGAATGACGAGGAAGCGAGGGGCGCTCATTGTGTTCGAAGGTGTAGACGGGTGTGGGAAGTCGACACAAATCAAAATGGTCCAGAAACGTTTGGGGGAAATGAATATTGGAACGAGACTTTTCACTTTTCCAGGTTACTAATTAGTGTGACGAGAAAGGCGAGGAGGAATCACTAAAGAATTCGGAATTGAATTTCATATGTAGATCGATCGACATTGATCGGAAAGTTGTGTAATGATTATCTGAAGGGACAGTTGGAAGAGAAGATGTCCGATGAATTTGTCCATATGATTTTCAGTTTAAATCGACGAGAGAAAAAAGAGGAAATGATGAGACTATTGGAGAATGGCGAAACGATTCTTTGTGATCGATACGTCTATTCTGGATTAGTTTATTCGGCCGCTAAATCATCCGATCTCTCTGTCGACTGGTTAAGTGCCTGTGATGGAACGTTACCGGAACCGGATTTGATCGTTTATTTGAAGATCAGTGTTGATGATTTAAAAGAGAATAATCGATTTAAGCAAGAAGAGATTGTCGAAACGGAACAATTCCAACGGAAAGTTTATTTGAATTATGAGAAATTATTTCAGAAAAACAATTCATCAAAACTTTTAGTTATATCATCTTTTCTTCTTTCTCATTGACGTAATTTTCATTCATAAAAAACAAAATAACAGACAATAGACGGAAGAGACTCTCCTTCAAAAATTACTGATTTGATCGTGAAAGATGTGTACTCTCGTTTTCCGGTAATCGAAGAATCATCCATCTCCTTACTCACTTTAAATTGGCATCAATTGACGTCATCCCGCACCAAATGACCAATAGAACTAAACGAACAATTCAATTTCCTATGACGTCAAATATCTATTGTGATTCGTTTCATAAATATGAGACATTGAACAAATTATCTATTCCATTCTTTTTCTTTTTTGGGATTAAATTATTAAAAGAATTTGAATTGAATCCAAATAAAATTTTGACATTCTCTTTTAATTTATTTTTTGAGTGATCCATTATCAATCGATCTGACTAGTCGCTAGAGTTGTGAGTTGTAGTGCTCAAAGAAAAGAGTAGATTATTTCTCCTTCTTTTTCTTCCTCTCTCCATTCAGAGAGAAAGAGAAGAATCCTATTAAAATATTAATTTTCATTTTTTCCCTTCGAACATATTTATCGGTATTTGTCGAAGTCCAAAATCAAATCCAGAGAACATCTCCTAATTGATAATCGAACTGATGGTTCTTCTGAATTATAATCATTGTTATCAAGAACTAATTTCAAAAGATCGAAAGAGTAATGTTGATGAGTAGGTGAAGGGAAAAAAATACCAGGAAAAAAGGTTGTTATTAAGGAAGAAAGTTCTGTTCAGAATGAGAATTTGTGAGGAATTTTGTTGATTAGTAGTGGGGAGAAAAGTTGTAATGGGAAAGAAAGGAAAATATTTTATAATTGATAGATAAATTATGAGAATATTGACTATTACTGATCAATGGTCTGTTACGAAGTGTCTTAATAGGAATTTTCTGTAGCAATCATATAATAAATCGTCACTCTCACCATTTATTCTTCATTCTACTCGTTTATTTGTTTGATTTGCAGAAAATTTTATTTATCTTCCAGTTTAAACCGAATTTCAATTAAGTCCACTCATCTCTGCGCTCATTCTATTGTGTTTTCTCACATTTCAAACTTCTTCATTTCCTGCATGACAACAACAATAACAGACAACAAATCGATAGGTGATATCTATCAATTGGGAATTGAGAATTTCAGTTAAAATCAAAAACATTTTCGGATAATCCAATTTAATTGTGAATAGACGATGCGTGCTATCGATATCGATTGCTCTCGAAATTCTAATGATTTTCTATTTGGGAATAGGAAGACGTTCATACGACTCTTTTCATCAATATCTCACAATTGATTTCCATCAGTATCATCGTCTTTGTCTTCGTCGTCGATATTTTCATTCGAAGAACAATCGGATAAAATATTTTCATTATTTTCTTGTGCTTCTTCTCATTATCGTATTGAGCGGAATGACATTGGTGAGAATGACCACCACATTCAAACAATCAACTTTAATGAATTCTTCATCGAATTCTTCATCACAATCAATTATCGAACGATCACGTCGCGCCATACAACAAAAGAAGAATAATACAAAAAAATTAAATTATTTTGTTAATCAATTCATTGATGAAATTTATTTAAATAACATTTCATTCATTCAATCCGCTTCATCTCATATCGACATCAACAACTTCCTCCTGAAATATATTTCGCTGCGAACACAATTTATTGACTCGAAATATTTCCTACGGAAACCATATCTCTCCGTCAATCGTGGTGAGCGATTCGTCTTAAAGTATCACAGTTTTTTTTCTCTTCAGTCAAATGATTTCCATTTCATAATTGTTTTAGAGAAACCGACGAAACGTTTCACACGAATTCCAGTTACTATAACTCGCACGGACAATTCGGAAGTTCGAGGATTTTTTTTCGGAATACATAACGAAAATAAATTAATCTGTTTCGATTTGAACGGTCATCTCTCTATACAAGTTCTTTTCATTTCCTCATGTTCATTCAGTTAAAGATTTCTTGTAAAATTTCGAAGAATTACGAACTAATCAAACGAACTCCCTTCATCGTGTTGTGCATGTGGAATGAAGAGAGACGGTTGGTAAAGAACATCGAACATTATCAATTCTCGTCGTTGTTTGATAAAGATCTTAAATTCTCTTTCATTCCCTCGAAATATTATTTGACATATCCCTCAATTCCATTGTACTCACTCCGTCAAAATTACACAAGAATTCATCAAATCGTCCAAGATGAATTGAAATATTTCTTCAATATATCATCACCATCATCATCATCATCATCATCATCATCATCATCATCATCATCATCATCATCATCATCATCATCATCATCATCATCATCATCATCTTCATCATCGTCATCATCATCTTCTTCTTCATCAACGTCATCATTATCATTATTGTCTTCATCAGTATTCAATCATCGACAAAGGAGGAATCATTTGAAACGGAGGAATCATTCGAATGAAACAATTAATAATGAAAAATTAATCGGTCAACAGGAAAAATGGAAAAGAAATTCTCTTTATGAATTTATTTGGGAATATGAGAAGAATTATGATTCGATTGTCCAATATTACGAGGAAAGAAAAAGGAAACGACCGAGAAGTTACAAATTATTCATTTGTCAAATTCCTCCAGACTTTCATCACATACTCAATCGACAACAAGTGATGGATCGTAAGAAGTTTTGTAAGAATATTGAAAATGTTGATAGAAAGCAATTATCAAAAGAATCTCATCGAAAGAGGAGGAGGAGAAGGAGAATACTTTTTCAAACTCTCATCACTAATTATTGGCGATATTTTCATTTTTAAATATTTTACTTTTTTATTGTCTTGTATTCAATTCATTTTTTATTCGAAGCGAAATTCACTTTATTCCGTAAAATCATTCGCATTCCCATTCCTTTCAATTTCCCCTTTACAGATTTTATTATAAGAAGTTTATTCTAGAAAAATTTCATTTAATTTTCAGTTATAAAATTTTCTGAAAAAAATCATCAATTCGATCATTAAATTTATTCTGTGACATCATTGTCATTCTCACAATCAGAATTCGACGAATAATCAGTTGATCCGTTCGTACAACCCGTGGTGTTCCACATTCTTTTTGATAGAGAATTTCCTTCTGATGAAGCAGTTGGTATCCCGATATTGGACGTATCAGTAACCGAAGCAGTTATGATACTCTTATTCGCACTATTACAATTGGACCAAACAGGAAGTCGAAGTGTAGACACTGGACTACCATTCTTTGGTGAGGCAGTTGATAATGACCGAGGACTTGATGTGTTTGGAATGGATTCCAATAAACAACTTAATGTTGGACTTGGTGATCGATTGGAACAATCGTTTTCAGAGAAATTACAATTTCTTGAATGTCGCTGTTCACAAGAGTTAGAGTTAGATGAACAAGTAAGTGCATGAGGTGGAATGTCACTCAATAATTTAATAAGTGATTCACTTAACCGTTTACTAGTGATGTTACTACAAGGCAATTCATTCGTGGGCAATTCATAAGTTGATTTCTCCATCAATTTACTCGATCTTCTTACTAGTCTAGTACTTGATGGTGGTTTCGGTATTTTACATTCAGAAAATTTAACTTGTTTACTTTTCGAAGTTTTACTATCCTTACTTCTTGACGATCTCTCTGATAATCGATCCGGTTTCAACAACGAATTTCGACAACGTTCCGTGTACAACATATTATTACTCATCTCCTTATCTTTACTCGATCTCATTTTATTCTTTTTCGATTCCTGTATAATCCGATTGAGCACTTGTTTCGCTTCTTCAATAGCAGCAGCCGTCGAACTTTCTTTACTATTTGTTGATACTCGTCTAACTTGTTCGTCCATTTCTTTCTTCGATTTGTTACTCGTCTCTAACAATTTTTCTTTGGCTTTCCCATATTTAACAATTTCGGCTGTAGTTGAATTTCTCCTTCTCGTTTTTTGTTTTTTTCGACTTCGACCTCTTGATTCGATTTCTGATTCAATTTTCTTTTCCGATTTTGGTTTCACTTTCAATTCCGTTTCCGATTTACTGATCTTATCAACTTGAACTTTAGTTATTTCTCTCAACTTAATACTCATATTACCTTTCGAATTTGAATCGTTCGATGTGGTTGCTTTCGGTTTACGACTAAATTTTGAAACACCACTGGATTTTGACGAATGACTAGGAGGAGGAGTTGTACTGGGTGTGGTGTGTTCACCATCAGTATTCCGATTTCTTCTTCTACTTTCACCTCTCAATTGGATTGCCTGGAAGACTTGATTGACAGTGATGATGAAATAATTCTTCGCATTTAGACAACGATCCATGAATGAAATGTCGTCATAAAGATAAGATAGATCGGTCGTATAGAAAATGAGATGTCCAGTGAGAATTCCCAAGATCTCGGTGACAATTGGTTGTCCCAATAGAATCGGTACGATTAATAGGACACATTGTAAGTGTGAAGCGGTGAAGGTGAAAACTCCCATGAAACTGAGAACGACATCAGGATTACGACGACTCCAAATATACATGAGCATTACATTGAATGCAGAATTGAGAAAGATGATTTGTAAAAGACCGGCAGCTATCAGCAGGACGAAACCACCAAACATACAAATGAATAGAAAATTGATTGACGATGCAGATTCCTCTTCCAGATATTGAGCGTACGGATAAGTAAAAATGATATGGAAAAGAAAGTGAATGTCAATCGATCCCACATAACAGAATGATGTAACCAACCTCCAAGGTTCTTTCCAAGCAATGGAAGGAGTATAATAGAGTTGGAAGGGTGTACATATTTCCATTTGACATAACAATGCTAACAATGCCGAGAGAGTAATATACGTTCGAGTGACAGGAGGTAATCGAGTGTACGTCTCATAAACAACGTCAATTAATGACATGATCGAATGAATGGAGAGATAATCGTTCGTTAAATGAGAGAAATTCCTTTCCACGAAATAAATCGAATGTTCGATATGATATTCCTTTCCAGTACAGCTGAAGAATAAGCTATTGATCTGCCAAGAATAGAACTGTCCGAAATGAATTAGTAGATGAAATGGAGTTGTTCACTATTCGAAACGATGACTCGAACAGTTCACTATAGAAAGAGACGATTTCAAAATGAACAATTTGATGATTAGAAAAAAAATATCTAATAAACTAAAATAGAAATAGAAATTCGAAAGATGGAAGGAATCGTTTCCTTTTATTTATGTTCGAAAATGAAATTATTCCAAAATCCATTTCTCCTTTCCAATTTTTCAATTTTTTCAATTTTTTCAATTTTGTTTCGTATTCTCTTTTTTCTATTTTCCAATCATCAAAACTAAATTTCTTTTGAAATCATCAACTTTTTCAATCAATTCCACTTTTACCAAAAAACAAAAAATTTTTATGAGAAACACATAAAATTTTTAAGAGATACTTAAAGGAATTTTTGAGCAAAAAAAAGAAAATTTTTAAGATAAAATTAAAAGAACTGTCTATTTTTCTTTAAAAGAAAATTGGTAAGAAGTTTTAATTTTTAAAATTTTGAAGATTCAACTAATTAAAATTAAGTTAATGAATGTTTTTATTAAAGAAACTTGTTTAATGGAATCTCGATAAATAATTTTGTGTTTAACAATAATCGATAGAAGTCTACATGAAATCATTTCTTCGATTCTTTCAATGAAACAATATGATTGAAAATTATTTTATCATTCTTCGATTCTTTATCAATGGCAAAATATCCATTTCTTTCAAATTGATAAGTCGCTCGTTCTTTCAACGATGTGACGGCTTCATTTATTTTGACATTGTGAAATATTCGATGAGAATCCTTCTCACAATCATTGACGAATCCACCTTCTTCCTTTTCCGGTTGAGCATGTTTGAACAATCGTTCATACATATGAATCTCACAATTGCGAGCAGTCGATTGAGAAACCCAATGAATGAATCCTTTTGGTTTATTATCTGATGTTAATGGTTCGATTTCACAATGAATCTCTTCAATTTCTCCTTTTTCCTTCTCCTTCACTTTCACTACTTTCATCAGAATATTTCCATATCGTAATCCCACGGGTTGTTTAGGACTGAGTCGTTTATAAGATTTATCAGTGGGATTCATTTGGAAATCAGCTCGTTCGATGAAAATATAATTTTTTTCAAATAAAATTTCATTTTTTTTCGGATTCTCCATATCGTCAGGAAATAATGGAACTTGAATAGTACGTGCATTCTCTTGATTGAGTAATTTCACTTTCAACGGTTCGATTACACACATGGCTCTCGATGCCGTTAGATTGAGAACGTCGCGAATACATGCATCTAATTTTATGGGATCGATAACCGTTTGAGACATAGTAATACCAGATAATTGAACGAATCGATTAATAGCGATGGAAGGAACACCACGTCGTTTAAGTGCAGCCAAAGTGAAGAGTCGTGGATCATCCCAATCATTTACAATGTTCTCTTCAATTAATTTTTGAATTTTCCGTTTAGATACAACAGAATAATTCAAATTGAGACGACCATATTCCCATTGGACTGGACAATAAAGATCGAGTGCATTACACAACCAATAATATGATGATCTTCTCGCTTGGAATTCTTTCGTACACAACGAATGAGTAATATCTTCAAATGAATCACAAAGACAATGTGTGAAATCATATGTTGGATATATACACCATTCATTACCAGTACGATGATGTGGTGAATATTTAACACGATAACAAACCGGATCTTGTTTACCATCCTCTAAAGTATGTTTCATTCTTAATGTCGCTTCTCCTTCTTCCATTTTCCCCTTTTTCATCCCTTCGAATAATTCTAACGATTCTTTTATCGGTCGTTCTCGCCATGGAGATGATGGTGGATTATGTCCCTTAATCTCATCACTCTTCTGATGACAGACATAAGCCAAATCTCGTTTAATTAATTCGATAGCACATTCATATAATCGAGGAAAATAATCAGATGCATGAGTCACTTTGTATGGAGTATAACCGAGCCAATTAACAGCATCTAAGATTCCATGAAAGAAACGTTCTTCTTCTTTCTCCGGATTCGTATCATCATATCGTAGGAATGTTATTCCATTATTCACTTTAGCAAAAGCGAAATTAATATTAATCGCTTTGGCATGACCAACGTGAAGAATTCCATTGGGTTCTGGAGGGAATCTCGTACGAACTTGTCCTTTCGTCCTCTCCAAATGTTCTTTCAATAATTTCATCGTCATATCTGTTATCACATAACCATCAGTCTTATAATTCTCTCCCGTTTTATGGAATCTTGTCGCTTCTCCTGATTCGATGAAATTTCTCCATGAATTCTCTTCATCCAAATCTTTCAATGTTAATCGATTTTCATTTTTTATTTCCATTTTTTTATCCGTCTGAAAAATTGTCGTTTTTTCCACTTTTTTCACTTTCTTCTTATTATTCATTTTCAAATCGTCATCCGTTTTCCCACCTAACAATAAATGAAGTTTCACATCTAATTCTCCCTTAATAATGCGTCCATTTGCCCATTTTAATCGATTTCGAATTTCCGTCATTAATCGATTCGTATTAAATCGATATCTTTCTTCTAACAATTCCTTTTTATGGAATTCGATAACTTCCGTTACAACATCATCAATCTCGTCAGCTGTTACTATTACTCCAACACCACATACTTTCTCGAAAGATGATACATCAATCTTTTCAACATTCTCTACATTCTCTCTCATCAAATAATTGATTGCTTCCGTCAATTGTAATTCAGTCGATAATTTCCCTTCACCGATATATCGAGTAAGAAAGGAGAGGAATTGATGGAATTGTTTCTTCAATCGACTACCCAATTGATATAAGAGATTACTCTTCACTTTTTCAATTTTTCCATCATCATCCAAATGACGAGAGAATTCTCTTTCAAAAATTTCAATTAATTCTAAAAGAATTTTCGTTAAATTCTTATTTTTCACCGTTTCACTAATCTTCGAATTAGTGAGATGTAAACGATTCAATTTCTTTTCTGTCATCGTGTCCGTGTTTTCTTGTTGCGCTTCACTTCAATTGACGAGCTAACCATTAAAATTATGTGAATTATTCCTACTTATTCAACAATCCTTTCTCATTCACCATTTTTTTCTTTCATTTTCAAAATCTCTCATTCTCATCTCCCTCTATTTATTTTAAGCAACTTTACTTTCTGGAAAGTTACTCCATTCCTCACACCCGATATTTGGACAAAGAGAAATCGACAAGAATTCTCCACGATTATTCAGTCGAACGATGTCTCACAATCCATTCCGAAACGATTATACTCGTCACGAAATCGACGGTGGTCGATCAATATTTTATACACCCAATGATTATTATGATTTACGCGATGTCGGTCAAGGAGCATATGGTATCGTTGCTTGTGCTCGACATCGATCAACAAAACGACGTGTCGCCATCAAAAAATGTACGAGAGCGTTAGAAACGTCGATGCATTGTCATCGAACATATCGAGAAATTAAATTACTCTCATTCTGCAACAATATCAACATTCTGAGATTACGTGACGTATTCACTCCAGCCACAACATTCGATTATTTCAATGAGAAGACTTCCGTTTATTTAATCACTGATTATTTGGTGAATAATTTGGATCGTGTCATTCGTCATAAAGAGTATACGGAAAAGAATATTCCATTAATCATCTATCAATTATTTCGTGGATTGAAAGTTCATTTTATTTTATTTTAAAAATATATTTCATAATTCTAATTTTTAATTTTATTTTAAAAAAAAATTTCTAAATATATTTTTATTTTTATTCATTCAGTATATCCATTCCGCCGGTATTATTCATCGAGTTAATTTTTTTCAATAACAATTCGTCTCTAAATTAGTTGTGTAAAGGATTTGAAACCGGGAAACATCATAATCAATTCCAGTGTGTCAGTGAAAATCATCGATTTCGGTATGGCACGACAAGAAAGGAGCGAAATGACTGGATATGTCGCTACTCGGTGGTATCGAGCACCTGAAATTATGACACAATGGGAACATTATGATAACGCCGGTTTTCATCATTATTAATATTAATGTTATTACGAAAAAAAATTTAGTTGATATTTGGTCGGTAGGATGCATTCTGGGAGAATTGTTCACTGGTGAAGTAGTTTTTCCTGGAAATGATTGTTAGAATGAATAATTCTCATTTTATTTCAATTCAATTCAATTAAATTCTCCTTTAGATTTGGATTTACTCAAATTGATTCTCGATGTGATTGGGAAACCGACGACAGAAGAAGTGCGCGTATCAAACAGATCGGAAGTAATTAGTTATTTCCAGACATTACCTTATCGAAAACGATTGGACTTCCATAAACGCTTCAAAGGACTTTCGTCTTCAGAAGGTATCAATTTACTTGATAAACTTCTCCTGTTCGATCCAAGAAAACGTTTAACTGCATGTGAAGCATTGAGTCATCCATATCTGTCTGTGTATCATGATGAATCAGATGAACCGATAGCTCCGTCCAAATTTCAAGATCCATATGAGGACAAAAATTTAGAGATTAACGATTGGAAGAAAGTGATATGGGAGACGATCAAAGACACGAAAACTTCATTTTCTGATGACGAAGACGAAGATGATGATGATGATGATGATGATGATAACGACGACGATGATGATGGTGATGATGGTGATGGTGATAATTAATACTAATCAAAATTCATTTTTTCTCAATCGATTCTATTTCAATTTAATTTATATAATTCTTGCACAATAAAATTATTTTAGAACTTCCACTTCTTCAAATTCATTCATCCACAACAAATATTAAACGGCAATCTCATCATTTATTTTCCTCATCGAATTATCTATTCTTAAATCATTTTCCGTTTCTTCAGGAATCGGATCAATCGTTAACATATTCGATGAATTTTTCAAATTCTTTAATAATAATTCATCCCTTTTCGCCAAATCACTTTCCTCCAACATATCATCGTCTTTCTCTGATCTCTTCTCTCCCAATATCGATCGATAATGTTCTCTCCATTTTTCAAAAATTAATCTAAGAAAAATTTTTGTGGAAATTTTTTAGAAACAAAAAATTTATCGAACTTTATTCTCTTTTTCACATTTAAAAGATCTTTCACATAAATATTCTTCTTTTCATGGTTCGATTGATCTTTCGTTTCCACCGTCGAATTATCAGCTATTGATGATCGCTATTGAAATGGATGAAATATGAATGTAAATAAAAAAAAAACTTTTGATTTAACACTATTTGTTTTCGTTACAGTTCTTGTTCCACTTTTCAAAGCGTTTGATTTGTTTGATGGTTTCGCTTGGAATAATTGTCGTGATATATTTGAAGTTAATTGATATCGTTTTGTGGTTAAGAAACTTTTTGGAAGATTGTTAATTTGTGATATGGTATTTTGAAAAGAAGAAAGATCAGGAATTTGATCGAAATATGACGATGTTTCCATCACTTCACTTCTATTTCGACTATGTTCGACATTGGCATAAGAAAGAAGAAAAGTTGAACGATCATTTCCATCTTCAAACACCAAACGAATATATCTTGGATTGGTATAAATAATTTTGAGTCGATCACTTAAACGTATTTCGAATTGTTTCGAGAAATCATTTAAGGAGATAGAATGGAATTGTGTCATCGCTCCATTATGATCACATTGCATATAACCATTCTCTAAGAAAATATATTTGGAATGTCGATTCTCATTATTATAAATTACACCGGTACCATTTGGTGCCATGAAAGCTAATATCTTCTTTTTTATCCGATATTTCTTCCGGATCGATCGTCCCAATCCATCGAAAACATTATTCGAATTTCGACTACTTGTTAAACTTTTCCTCAAATTCATATTACTTCCTCGAGAGAAGGCGGTCGTTCTAATGATGTCCCATCGATCAGTTGTGCTGAGCGAATCGAAGATCAGAGTAGTAAATATTCCTGGTATGGATTGATTGAACGGTTCACGTATCATCAACAGATGATGATTTAATAACTCTTCAGCAACTTCTTCTGCTGATGTTAACATGTGATCGAAAGATCCATGTTCTGGAACAATTAATTTATAACTTAAAAAAAATCATTCGATAAATTTTTTTAAAAAAAAATTTGAAATAAAACAATGCCATTTGAGTGTGATCGATTAATTCGATGCGGAATAACGATTCTGTCCGTTCATTACTCACATTCTTCCCGCAACTCACAAATCTTATCGGTTGTACAATGTTATTTCCGTTAGGGATCTCTTTGCGTAGGATGCTCATAGCGAATAACGATCGTCCCGTTCTCACTATTTTCCCAATGGAAATTATTTTCAAAATTTTATTTTTCTCAAAATTCCTAACTTTTATTTTGGGTCTCTAATCGATTCCTTCCCTGTCGATAATAAAAGAATTGACAACGCAATTCGTACAATTTCTCTTTTTCTTCTATCAACATTTTCTTCCAATTGTCGATGTGTTGTCGGAGGAGATGTAGAGTAGATAAAACTTTTCTTTCATTCTCATCGATTTGTTCCGATACTTTCGTCCAACCATTTATCTCACTTATCGGATCAGATAATTGGAATGATAATATCGATGAGTTTGGAGGATTCGCTTGTTTATTTGTCGTATCTTCATTCATCTTTCTATCTATCGCTGATGGCGAATGTAAATTCTTCACTGAATTATTCGGATTAAGACTTTTCGTCGAATTCGATAAACGACGTTCGTTCATCGTCTTATTTCCATCTGATGGTTTCGTTATTATTATATTATTCTTCTGCTGCTGTTGTTGTTGTTGCTGTTGTTGTTGTGGTATTGTACTACCTCGAAATTTCGGTGTGCCAGTTATCCATTTGAGTTTTTTGAGTTTGAGATAAACTTCCTGGAAAATACGATTACTTTCCGAATGTTTGATGGAATGCCAAGAATTCTCAAGAAAATCATTCAATTCTTTTGGTAGACGTATTGAGAATTCTTCTTCCATCTCCTCGTAATATGTTAATTGGAGAGAGAATTCTTCAAAAATCGATTCAGCTAATCGACGTAGAATACAATGAGGTAATCGAAATGATTCTTCGATTAATGTGGCCGATTTAACCGATCGTCTCGGTGTATAACACACTCTCAAATTATTATCATTCGTCGACTGATGATTTTGCTTGCTTTCATCCACTATCCGATAAATTAATGGGGAATGTAAGGAAAGCAATGGTATCAACGGTTTATACACGGCCAATTGTTGTCCATTCATCATTTCGCTCAAATCATCCGCTAACAACGAAATGGCGTCACCAGGTTCTCGATAGAGTTCACTGTCACTGACGACCAATTTTCGTCGTTCATGCAACGGATAAATATCGTGGAAATGTAAAGAATCATGAAAGAAACTCATTAACTTCTCTTTGACTAATGCAAATAATTGATGGAAGTAGCAAATTCCAATTTTGTTTTCAAGAACTAGTATTTTTATTCAAAATACAATATTTTCCTATAACACTTCTCACAATTCTGTGGATATGAATTTGTAATGTTTGTTTGACGAATTGGTATGGGGAAAACATGGAATAAGTTTTTATAGAAAAGAAATTTTGTCACGAATCAAATTTCATTGAAAACTTCCCGCACTCCCCTCTCTCCACACTTTCTTTTTTTTCTATGTCGATCAATCTGATTGAAATTCACTTTCGTTCCTTTCTCGATTATTCTCTAACTTCTTTTCTAACATTAAAATTACTTCTTGAATTACTTCACCAAGGACGCCTGTCTTTCCACTCTCGTCTATATGACTCGCGCACTATATTATGACCATGAATTGTCAGACTGATTTCTTTTCCAGTCATTCTTTGAACAATTTCCTTACAATGTTAGCACATTAAATAATTTTAAAGGACAATAACTAATTTCTTTAGATAACTTGTAGAACTGAATCGAAAATTTCAAAATTTCATTATTTGAACATTAAAATGCTTTATCTATTTGAGACGTCATATTTTAAAAATATTCAAATGTGACCAATTATTCTCTATAGTTCCATATTTCACGTGGTTGCTATAGAAATCAGAAATGTAACATAAAATCCGACATTAATTTCTCTAAAATTAATGATAAGTTGATTGTAGTTTATTTTGTAAAATTATACAATTGCTTAGATTATTCTCAGCCCTCTGATAATTTAATGATATAACAATGACGATAGTTTTGTAATAAATTTTACTTAAGATAAAAAAACTTTTTATCATTTTAACGATTTGAACATGCGTCCGTGTTAGTAATTATTAATTTAGGTAATACATTCGAATTTCATTCACTAATAAATTGTTCGATGAAAGTGAAATAATTGTTACCTTAAACCTAGTTTAATGCTGGCTTAGAGTTTTATAAATTCAAACATTATCATTAAGTAATAAAATCAAATGGTAAAGATATTAATGGCATATCACTCTCTATTATAGAGTCTGTATTAGAGAATGTCTGACAAATGTTTAGAGAGTTTCTAAACATTTGTTTTTACTGTCTGATGAATACACATGAATCTATCTTATGATCATCATATATCATCATGTTCAAAAATGTTTCATTGTTATTATTATTTGTTCAATAATGCCTAATACCTAATACCTTAACAAATCTCCGTTGGGTTAATTACGGGAGGTTATTGGTTATACTCTTATGAGACTAGAAGCTAACCTTTTGTCACCCAAATTTAAAGAATTTGTATTATTGGCGAGGTATGAATAGTGAGAAACACAAATAATTTTCAATTCTCTGGAATTCTGGAAAAACAAAGACTTTCCAAAAGTATTTGGGAAACAGTTGTCAAACGAAAACTGTTTAAGTACTCCGACATCGTTTTTAAATTATCAACAACTTTAAAATAATAATAACTCAACTAGTCAAAATTACGAAAGAAAATTCATGGAATATTATAAAGATTCTTTATTAAAGAATATGCGAAATCTAATAAAACTTTTCCACTAACGCCTTATTATTGATATTCCCATTAGTTTCATTTGAATTGGCGATGGGTTTTGTTTTTCATAAATATTTTTCAGGAATTATTATATTATTATTCACCCGTATCCATTAACATTATTATTCTAATTATTTGATGATGTAAATAAAACAACATTAAAAATTTCTTCCTGTTTTTCCATTCCCCTGATGAATTTATTAAAACAGTTCGTCAGATAAGCCATCGTGTATAATCGATCGACATATACCTGAAACACATACGGATTGTGTTACACATGGTGCACAACCTGGTTCTCGGGGTCCATTGTGAATTCAGCGACGGTAACGAATCTCGATCCATCAACTACTTCTTCTTCGAATATCGCTCAACTTGTAAGTTACACCAATCTAGAAGCCGTTAAGCCTTGACGTAGCACTTAATACTAACTTGTAAGAAGTGCAAGAACTGTGATGAATCATCGACTATTCTTCGTTCTTTCATAATTGTGTGTAAGGAGAAGAAGTTTTCCGGAATCTTATAGGGCCACAAAATACATACACGTACTAGCTTTTTTCTTATCTTTCACTAATAATTTCCTACTGGAGCTGTAGTCAATTCCTCATAATTGTTCTCTACTTATCCCTTCGATAATTTACTCAACAAGAAATATGCAATAAAAAACAAGGATAAAATAAACAAAATTAATTTCCGTCCACTAATGTCGCATTAATGAAAATGCTGTGAATAACCAGATATATTCGAAATATTGACCAAATGACATAATATAGTAGTTTCCACATGGCTTATGAGTAACATTAATTGATAAAACAGAAAAATTTGATAATTATAAAAAAGGAATTTAAGTAAAACGAAATTAAAAGATGATAACGAAGAAATTTGTGTTGTAAGAATGGAATTTAACAAATGAGATAACTAAATTGCTCAGAACTTCCGTAAACAAATAAAACATAGGAAGAAGAATTTACATCTGATATTTCCTATCAGTTCTGATGGACGTTGGGAATATATGGAGTTGGAATGAGAAGCATGTCCAACAGTTCATCTTCATTATTTGTTTGAGTGGAAAATGAGTTGTTTCTTTTGTTTAGATAGTATCGTTAGATATGTTCACTTCTCATCTAATACGTTAATAATTCTTTCAATTTGTACACCAGTAATCTCTGACTTCGTCAGATTAGAATAGCGTTGAGAATTGAGCAAAATATCTATTAATCATTTCATTCTTCGAAAGAAGTCCTAAAGAATTTTTATTCTTTTTTAAAATCGTTCACATTGAAATGGAAAAGAGAGAGAGGAAGAGAGAGAGAGGAGAAGAGGGGAGAGAGAATGAAGAATAAATCAACCATCGACATTCAATTGAAAATGCATTAGATGAACGAGGTGAAATAGTGAACAACAAGAGAAACAATTTCACAACTGCTTCAGATAATGCAGTAAGGAAGAAACATGAGATAATGCTTTCGATTCGGATGGAAAGAGCAGAGCACCATCCAAATACTGAAGAGTTTCATTCAACCATATTTAGTTATAAGACATCTCTCCCACCTTCCACAACAGATAGAGACTAATGATGATCGAAAATAAATAGTTAGTTCCCATTAACTTTCAACTTTGTCTGATGCTCTCCGGAGAACGGTTCAAATGGTGATAGAAAGAGAATTCGTTTGCGTAACCGTCAAACACCGAGTTCCGTTCATTCTTCTTAGAAAATCCTATAAATAAGCAGTTCACAATTCTCTACTTTTAACAGTTTCCTACTTTCTACTTCATTCCTATTCATTCCACTCTCTATTGACTTCAGTGAAAAATTGACTTCATCACTAACTCACATATAAATATGACGTAATATCTAAAATGAGTTTATATTTATCTTCAATTAATATAATCATGTAAATTATCGATGAGTTAACGAGACAATTCATTCATATTCATCATATTCCATTCCACATCCAGAAATTTTATCATCCTTTTCATTTTGAGAAATTTAAGTAACAATGCCAGACGTTAGTCCTTCAACATAAACATTCTAATTAGAAGTTAAAATAAATGTCTTTAGAAAAAGAAGAAGGCTCAACGATCAGGAAGCAGTGTCTTCTCCATGTTCGATCAACATCAAGTGCAAGAATTCAAAGAAGCATTCAATTTGATGGATCAAGATCGTGACGGAATTTTAAGTGTAGATGATTTACGAGAAGTGTATGCATCTCTCGGTTTATTTTAATTCTTAATTTTTTAACTTATTCCAATTCCATCCAATTTTCAGGAGTAACACCAAAAGACGAACAATTGAAAGCGATGGTTGGCGAGGCATCAGGGCCCATCAACTTTACTCTTCTCCTCCAAATGTTTGGTGAACGACTTGGTGGCACTGATCCAGAAGATACGATAGTCAACGCTTTCAAACTCTTCGATTCTCAAGGAAAAGGAAATTTAACGAAAGATTTGTTAGTTTTCTTCATTTTCATTTTTCATCCTACAAATTAATTCATTTCATAATAATAGTCTCAGAGAATGTTTGACCACAAACGGTCCACCAGACGATCGATTAGACGACCGACTTGTTATTATTTTTAATATTAATTAATTTCTTACTTTTATTTATTATCCAGTTCAATCAAATGTTGGAGATAGCACATCCAGATCGTCAAGGACAAATCGACTATGAAGCATTCGCTCGTGTCATTAAGCGTGGAGAGCAAGAAGAATAAATTGTAAAAAATATAGTGACAATTCTAAAATTATTGCTTTTCTTCATTCATTTTATATCTTCCGTACTTCGTCTACGAATCTCGGCTCCATGTATCCGTCATGTCTTGTTGTCCAATTTTGTCCACACCGTTTTCTAAATTAAAAGAAAATATTTATACCACCCAACATTAAAAAAAGTTCATCATGAATCATAAATCGAATTCCTCTTAATAAAATAAACACAATTCGATAAACGCTTTTATATCATCTCTACTATTCTTACAATTTTCATACTCAACTAATTTAGCGACCCGAATCATCCAAAAATTGGACTGTCATCTTATTACTACGAAATAACACCAATTTTTGGTATTTTTCGAAATTAATAAAATTCTTGAAATTTAACTAACAAATTTACTTTCTACTCGTTCGACTTTCTCCATCAATTTTCCCAATATTTCTTTGTTTTTCTTCTGTAAAATGTTTGACATTTCATTTTCTTCCTCCATCTTTAATTGAAAATATTCAATTTCATTTTGGAAGAGTGATAATTGATTCTTAATCCGTTCCGTCAAATTATTCGCCATTTCCATATTGTTTATTTCATTTTCGATTTCCTGACAATATTGCACTCTACCAATATTCCTGTTCATTTCAGAGAGTTGTCTTTCCAACGTCTTCACAATTCCTGTGAATTATTCTCAACTTTTTCTTAAATCGATTTTTAACTTGAACGTTTCTTTCTTTTTCTGATTTTTCTTCTTTTTCTATCTCCAAATTCCGTTTCAAATTACTAATGAATACGTCCAATTCTAATATTTCCCTCTCAAGTATCTATCATGATTATCACAATTATTATTCATTTTGTAACTAAATTAACTTCTGGTGTTTTTCCATTATCCAGTTTCGCTCTCAATTCGTCACATCTTTTTACACTTTCTTTCTAGACTAAGATGAAATGCACATTGGAAATAAGATGAAATGAAACAGATTTCTTTTCCAAATCAGCAAAATGTCCCACATCAAATTTTAAGTTTATTAATTCTACAAAATAGATTAATCTCCAAATATGAGTGAATAAGGAAAGAAACTTTCTTGAAATTCGATCAATGTCGAACAGTTATTCAAGAATAGTTTACTGAAAGAATAGAGAATCAAATCGAATAAAGGAAATGATATTAGAAGAATAACTTGAGATGAAACAATTTCAATTGATCCCAATTCTCTTTATTATCAACTAAAATATTTGTCAGTTCCTCCGGCACACCTTTCTCGAATCTCAAATAATTCAAATATTTTCCAATTTGATTCGCATCGATATCCACCTGGTTCTTCGTTCTATATTTTATTTTCATCATTTCGTCACAAATCTCGTTTTTCTTCTATTTCTTTCTATGATAAATGTGAATTATCCTCAATAATGATCTTGTAAAGCTTAAAATCGGAAAGTTATTCATTTGACAAATCGATATAATTTAACATTAACTTTTCTTCAATGTAATTTCGATTTCACCTTTTATCTCATCCTTTCAAAATCATAAAGTATTATATTCTCGTCTAAATACTATTCTATTTATTCCACTAGAATTTCGCTATTCTGGTAACATTAAAAGTTTGAATGATTATGGAATTCCATCTTTTTCATTTTTATAAATATTACTATAAACATGTTAAGGTTATTATAATTCTATTATTTATTATTCTAATGATGACTTACGTTAACAGACGTTTCATCTCAATCAATTCCATTCAATTATATTCAATTTTCCAATTTTCTTTATAGTTCGAGTGGAGGAATTAGCTTCAGCTAACTCTTGTCTACTTGTTCTCATAATTTAATTCTATGAAACTGTCCTAATATCAATAAGAATGAATAGTTTTCAATGAAGTTTACAAGTTCGTCGTGTCTCGAGTGAGCACGATGAATGTGATGACCATATGATATTATACATATTTCAGATTTACTAGGTAATTATTAATCGGAGAATAATAATTAAAATTCTCTACGAATGAAAGCAGAATTTGTGGAGAAATTGTTCCCGAAAAGACATTGGAAAATGAACATTAATGCACTAATCTTTATAATGTTGTCATAACGATATTGTATCTACGTTAGAAATTCCAAAAATGTATTATATAATAATAGACATTAATTAAATGTATTTAATGACTGAAAAATTTTCCAAATAATTAAAGAATGATTATATGATTAGTGGTATGATTAATGATATTAAAATATTTTCATGATTTATTTGTGGATGTTCATTGTTCATTTCTTAATTAAATGACGGAGAAAATGGGACTAACAAGATTTGTAAGAGATGTGAAATTAAAATGGGAAATAAGAAGAAAGTTTTACCGAGATCCATTTTCATTTGGACTGAAATGGAGTTGGAATAAATGATAAGTTTATGGTTGAGTACGAGCTTTCCTCTTCTTCTTATTACTGTTTTTAGATATGTTGATGAATATGATATTCTGATAAATGTAGTAGCCCATGATTATGAGAAAGATGATGCCCATACTAAAAATGGCAGCTCCCACAATACCGATCGTCATACTTTTTGTGGTAGTTTTATCGTTGAAGTAAGCATCAAGAGCAATTCCACAACACACTAAACCCACGAGTATTGTGCCGCCACCAAGTACTGCGAACAAGGTGTATAAGAATTCCGTTCTTCCCAACATCTTCCGATGGACTTCATTATCTGAATTTTGTCGAACGGTTTCGTTCCTTTTCTTATTGAAAATCATATTTTCTATCTAACTGAATTGTCGTTCCAAATTGTTCGTTATGCGTGTAATGAAATCTGTAAAATGAAAAATTAACTTTGAAGTGGAACAATTTTTATAACAAATATTCCAGCAAATTATATTGATTGACTACAACGATAATAACAAACAATTTAACAATTTTTCTTTAAATTATCTTAAGTTATACTCTCTGGAACTCTTCAAACACCTTAGAGAACTATGTCACATTATATGATCATATCGATTATTTCTTTTCGAGCATTCTCCCACTCTCTTTCTCTGCCATTTCCCATATCCATCTAATTTTATAAATATTTTATGATGTTATTAAAAAAACTAATTCGACTGCCTTCAAACAGCGATGTAATATAGACTCAATAAACCGAGTATTCTTTGTTCCTTTCTTGGAAATCATTTCCGGACATTTCAATTTCCGACAGAAGTGTTTCCGCGAAAACTCCTCCAATTGGTCTGCTTAATGAATTCTCTCTCCATCGAAAAAAGACATTTGTAATTTAATGAAAAAGTAAATTAAGTTTTATTCGAACAAGTTTCTTTCAACTACAGTTTTAACTACTTTGTAAGAAAACTTTTTAAAAAAATGTTCGAGGTGAAATAAAATAATTATAAATAGCATAATCATAAAATAATCATTCTAGTTGTTCATGCACTTAAATATATTATGCGGAACACAACTTCCAGTTAACTGGGAATAAAACATTCAAATTTGTATTCTTCTTTATTAATTCAGTGAATTGTCCCATTTCTACTTAATGATAATGGTAAATTTAAAAAATTTATTAAGATTAAGTCTTTTTTTCTAGGTAAGAATTACTTGACGATTTGAACTAAAAAAATTTATTGTATTATTTGTGTTTAATCTTCTTGAAACGGTCAACTAGGAAGCGACAACACGAACGTCAATATGTAATGGGAAGAAATCGAATAATTTGAATTCTTCCTAATCGAACCACATATCCATTTTACCTAAATTACTTATTCTGTAGGATAAATATACGAAGCGTAAATTCTAATCATATTAATTCTAGTTATATACATATATACCCTGTTAGCATTTGAATGTTTTTTTAACGTTTATAATGCGTAAAGAAGGTGACGTTCAACGTTAGTAAATAAATGTTTTTATAATGTTCTTTAAACAGCATTTTAGAATAGCTATAGTAAGTTACTTTTTAAACGTTGGTTTTTATCGTTAGGAAAACGCTCTTTTTCCAACGTTAGATTATAGTTTTTGTGCGTTAAATTATAGTTCATTTTTTGAAATATAATAAAATTTATTATTATTTAATATATATTATTATTGCGTGTTTTATTAATTTGTATGAATTTAATTTAATTAATTTAAAAAGAAATGTTTTACAATTTTATTTATTATAA
>JALJEE010001145.1:0-17503 GCA_023231475.1 Seison nebaliae
AATAATCTTCTTTTAACGATACTTCATTGATTGTCGCTGATCCTCTTCCTTCAATTCTATTCAATTATATAAAATTATAAATTGACATAAAATTAGTAACTAACCTCGTTGAATTGATATTACATTGTTGAGGAAATTTACTAAATCGAATTTTTGTAATTCCCTTCTCTAAAACTTTCGATGTATAAACCTTTTTTATTTCAGCTGATGATGAATAAATCGTTACATTCTCCAACGGCAATTGATCTATGAAAATTTCATCCATTTTCTTCAGTTGATGTTAAAATAGAATTTCTTATTTTCAAATTTCAAAAGAAGTAATTTCAATAGAAAATAATTAAAATAAAATTATTTTGTTTCCTAAAAACTTCAAATTCCTTAATTTCTATTTGAATATGAGCACTTTAGTACTTTATTTTATTCTTCTTTTATATATTTCGATTCGAATATATTAAAATGAAATTTAATATCCAAATTTCAAATATCTAAAATTAGTAAAAGATTATTGAAGTTAAATATTTCCAAAACATCTGCGTGTTCTAATTTTACATTTTTTCTGAAAAATAATTTTAAAAAATATATATAAATGAACATTTTCCAATTATAGTATTAGAATAATATTACTATGTTTGGTTCAATTAAAGTGTTCTATTTATCTTTAATGTTTACATGATATTAATTCGTAATATATCATAGTTGATATTGAATTCATCAAAAATTACATGTTAATTATATTTTTGTCAGTTCTGGGAAAACGTGTTGCAACTTAAAAAATAACAAGAAACAATTTGTTAGAAACAATTTCGTAATTTTTATTTTGATTACACAATTCAACTCAAGGATAATGAGAAGCTACGTATTTATTCTTTTACTGATAAGATTGTCATTTTGCCGAATGACAAATTGAATGGAATATTTTTGAAATATACGAATTTCTGAGTAAATAATTCAGCTAGTGACTAACGTAAATAATGTACGTGTATCTAGTAATTCACGTACATAACGTAAAAAATAATAATTAGAAGGTAGCTGTTTTATTAAAATAATAAATTTCGTTCATCATCAAAAATATCACAATCAAACTCAACATTATTTATATCCTTCTCTGGTGAGAGTATAACTCAAATTTAACTATTTTTTTATAAAAAAAAAATGAGTCTATAAGATTTAGTCGATATTGACTCAAAACTAACACTGTACTCCAACTTGTAAGTTAGAAATTACACCCAAAGAATAAAATTGATAAAGTACTAAATAAAAGTAACAATCATTCTTTTTTTAACATGTCCTTGGATATTAATAAATTGTTTAATAATTCTGATGATGTGGACGACGAAGAGTTATCCGTAATTGACAATAATGTTGATTGTGTTATGAATAATCGGTTATGATAAGCGCCGGAAAATCCAATTGGTGAAGGCAAGAGAGGAAGGGGAAGACCGAAAAATATAGATAAAAATACCTGTATACCTTCCACGAATAAAAGAACCTGTTTGGGTACAGGTGTAGATGGTAATTGTTCTATCAAAAAAACGAAATTGATGGCAATTGAATTAAAATTGAATCTGATTCTCTCTGAAAATACAATATTGAAAAAAGAATTAACAACTCTCTCGACGAAAATGGTGGAGCTATCCAATGATGTACGCAATATCAACGACAAAATTGTAGATAATATATCGGAACAGAATCAGTTGATCTCGCTCGCAAATCGATTACCGAAGATAAAATTATTGGAAATTATAATCACTCTTCCACCAAGACCACATCGTCTGTTCAGACTATTCCATCCAAAGTTAAGAAGACTTATGTTAATACTCTGATAAATCCTATAATAAAGGTCCCAACCGAACTAAAGGGGACTAAAAATATGAATAACACGAATAAGGAAAAATCGAAGAAAGCGGTCACAACCAAAGTGTCCAGTAATGTGAAGCAGTCAGTGAACCCAAAAGGAAAAGGTTCCTCCGCACCATGTCATCCCTTTTCTTCAATTGATGTTAAAATATAATTTCTTATTTTATATTTTCAAAAGAAGTAACTTCTATAGAAAATTCGGACTTTTTTCGGATTTTCATCCATATTCGATTGAAATATTTGTTACTGTTGTTCATGATACAAACGATCCCATTGATCTTCCTATTTCTTTTTCATAATATCACTATAATAACATCATTCTTATTCATATTCATCAAATTATTATCATACAATTCGATGTTGGGCAATCCATATCGTTGGAATTTCTTCAGGAATTCTTCATGTTTCCGTTCTTTATTCTTATCGAATCTCTTGCTAATTGTCGACGATAATGAAGATGATATAGAAATTTTTAACAATTTCCCTTTGCATTGCTTAATGGGAAGCTTAAGGGCATCGTTGATTTGAAAGAAGTTGAAGGAAAATTGATAACATCATGTATCCATTTGTTATCCAAAAAATTCTATGGTTGATATAATATGGTGATAAAACTGATATAGGAACTTGAACTTTCATTATGCGAACTTGACTTGCCGATGTACGAACTTGATGTTGAAAAGGATGATGAAAAAAGAAATCATTCTCCAACATTTTTAAGTAATCACTGGAATTCATTCTTGATGATACTCTGCACAATTTTAAGATATCATGCACAGAAGATGCTCCCCAAATCATGGTTCCAACATGGCGTATTCTCAAGATACCTGGTCGCTATTCGGACTCGTTCTTCTTTATGTAATTGGGAAAGATTGAGTTTATTTTTAACCTTCTTAGCCCTAAACTTCAATTTCACAATTTTTCTGGCCACAGATGCCCTTAACCTTCTCACATCTCCTTTGTCCCAAGTAGTTGGAACGTTGATTTTACTTTCTTTTATCATCCTCGACATTTCCTCTTTTACAGACGTCCGCTACCGTCGATTTAGAAAGCTTCAATTAGAGCGCAACCTCTCTTATAGAATTACCTTCCTGATAAAGAATTAATATATCTTCTTTCTTTTCATTAGAAAGTTTTTGACCACGAGGCATTTTAAAAATAATTTTTCTTAGAACTGGAAATTATTTTCATGATGTAATATCCTGTAAAGATTATTACCCGAACATTACTGAGACGAAAACTGAACATTCTCATATCTGAACATTTATGAAACGCACTGTAAGACTCAAGTTCTCCATAAATTTTGGAAAAAAAAATCCAGACATGCTAACAGTCAATACGAGGCTGGAGCCGAGCTATTAGCCAGACTAATGCTTTGGCTCAAGTCCTCTCATGTATCGGAATCGATTCCTTTCTTTGGCATAACTATGGTCACTTAGAGAGGAATCGATTCCGATTTCGGCTAATAGCTTGGCTCGAGCCTCTTCACTCTCCATTCAATATCTATGAAACAGAAATTATTCAATCCTAAGAAGGGTTCATTATTCCTTATGAAAATTTGAGATAAATTCAAAACTCGTCCATATTTAAAATATTTCTATTGCAATTTACGTCGGTGAAATTTTAAATGAATAATTTAACGTCATTCCATACTCTTCTTCTATCATTTATTACTATTGTGCAGTCACCGTTCCCGGACAGTTCTACTCCTTCAAATTTCTACACCTAAAGTGGAAAAAACGGACAGATCTACTTCTTTTTCGAAAAATTCCGACAGTTCTACTCCTTACTTCAAAAATTTCCGACAGTTTATCCCGACGGGAATTTTGATAATAAATAATGATAATAAGTTTCTTTAAATATTTATAACAATATAGTTTCATTTAATTAAAATTCATGAATTAGGAATATCAAAAGTACTATTTAAATAGTTGGTGTTACTAGTAATTACTAGTATACTAGTAAATAGTTAAATTAAAATTGTTCTATTATTAATTTAAAATATTGTGAAAATTAATTTAAATGAATAAACAATAATTTTCAGTAGTTATTGATAATGAGCATCGAAATTTTTTGTTTTATCTTTAATAAAGATTCTTTATATAAACTCATATACACCATATTTATTTTGCACACCAAACACAGTTTTACCTAAATAGATTATGCATAATGAAGTTGATGTCAAAATGCGTGTAACATCAAAAATATTATAATCGTCGTTATAAATACTATTTGGAGTTGACTCTATATTTGTAAAATGTTTAAAATATTTGATGAGCTTAAATTCAAAAATGTTAAAGTAAAAAAGGTATTCAATTTTTAATTAGTTTGTAAAAAGTTATTGATGTTAATATTCTTTCTAATTAATTGCATTTTCGTACACTTAAAAGTGAATTGATTGAAATACCAATGAAATTTATCTACAAATATGAAGCAATTACCACCTGACCAATTACTGTATCTTTTCAAACTCGTACGTGACTCACACACTAACATTTGTTGGGAAGAAATAATGAAAATTTTCAATGAAAAAAAATTACTTTTTAAAAATGATGATGAATGTTTAATAAACGAAAATGTTAAATCTTTTATAATTTAAAAATATATAAATAATAATAATATTTTTGACAGTTGCTCAAACAATATTATAACCAGGCCTTAGAATTGGCTCCATCGTTTGGTTTTTCTTTTTTGACAAATCGAACTTTTTTTTGAGACGTTTTAGGTTGGGAATTTCGTCGAACATCCCATCTCATCGTCGAATTAAACTCCCGACATGCAACGTGAAAAAAGAAAATGTGATTAATTTCGATGAAATTGTATCTAATAAGTTAATTCAACATTTTCATAACCTAACTCAAAAAAGAAGAGGTTTAATTTTGAATGTTGAAATTTTTTATTAAATAACTATTGAAACTTTTAGATGAATTATTAGAAGAGAGAAAATTGTTATATGAGGAATTAGATTATTTAATAAATTTGAGTTCGGGTAAATATGAATTTAATAAGAACTTCACCAATCTTTATAAAGAGATCAATAGTCGATGTAAATGGAAGAAAGATAAAGCGGAAAAAGTGAAAAATTCAGCCTGTAGGAAATCATTCAATCCTAAATCAGATGAACAACTGAATGACGTTCTCCCACCTATACTTTCATCGAAAGAAGATGTTCGAATGGAAAAAATTGAGAAAGTGGAAATGAATGTGGAAGAACTAGAACAGAAACGGAAGAGTGAATTGGAAAAAGAAGAAGAGAAAGTTCTAAAATTGAAGAATTCACTGGAGAATCTCCAACGCAAATCTTTCCAACAATTATTGAAATTGATCACGTCTCATAAGTTTCTTTCTCATATTTGTTTAGTAAGATAATTAAAAATTGGCATGGTAAAGATATTCTCGATTTTTGGAGGAAGAGAATATAAATAATTTGCATCTAATGAACAATCGAAAGTTTATTTTTGGATGATTTATTTTTTTAAATTTGATGATTTAATCGTCGAATAGAATTGAGAGTTTTAGTCAGATGAAAATTGATCTCCAAACTGAAAATATGACAATGGGAAAATTTATTTTGAGAATTTTCAAAATTTATTCCAATAGTTTCATGGTCACAACGGATAATCAATCACGACAATATTTTGAAGAATGTTTCACTCATGGAATGAAATGTATAAAAGTTTTCTAGATTATTTTTTAAACAATTTTTTTTCTTTTACTTTTTAAAGGAATATATCAATTCTTCAAAATTTTCAAAGAAGGAAAATATTGAAGTTTATATGAAGATTATAGACTTGAAAAGATCAAGTAGTTCAATGAATGAAATTGATGATGATATTGATGGGAAAGGGAATGATGTGAATATTGAAACGACCTTTAACTTTGAAGATACCAAACGAATGAAAGTAGAGAATATTCAACGAGAAATGATTGATGAATCAGATGAGAATATATCGTCCAAAGATAATTTAAGCGCATTAGGAACATCATCGCAAGAATTAACGAAAAGTGAACGAGACAGTAAGATGAAATCATCTCCATCCTCATCCAATACACGAAGAAATCGTTTCAGTGGAAGAAATAAAAAAATAGTAAAACAAAAAGTATTTTTATATTCTTTATTAATTTTTCAATTTTTCTTATTATTTTTCTTTAAAGGTACATGCATCGAAAGGAGGACGTAGCAGTAATCGTAATTCACGTAAACGTTAAACTTGGTAATGGAAAAATTGGGTAGAAAAATTTTTCGATTTTAGCTATGGTTTCATTGACGAAAAAGGAACAGAAACAGTTTGTCTAAACTTCAATTTTCTTTTTTTCTTTTTCTCAATCTGTTTCTGTTATTTCCGGTGAATAATATTCGTTTAATATTATTCTCTTTTATTCCTTTCTTTTTTTCTTTTACTTGAACGTTCCATCATTCATTCTGCTCTTAATAATTTTCTTTTCTGTTTATCATAATACCATCACTTGATCAACTAATTGGCACTGTCACAATTGTTAGTAATAAAATACAATTTTCTCTTAATGAATATTGACAGTATTCACTTTCCTTCATTAATAACTTCAATTATTGGAGGAAGTGTGAAAGATGACGCCGGTAGATAAATTTGAGGAAGAGAAACCGAAAGATGAAAGTAAAAGTTTTCATCGCGATCAATTTTGTGCACCTTGCGGAGCTGTTCAGCCGATATTAGCGGAAAGATATCACGGATTAGAAACGAATGTTTGGTATGTATTGTTTCCTCTGATTACTATTCAATCATTTACTAAAATTCCTTTGAAACTTTACTATTCTTCAGAGATGAAATATTTGGATAGTTGAACTTTTTAATAGTAAACTTTTAAGGTAGAATCATCATAATTAGAAGAAAATTGAATGATGACTGATTAATGTAAGATAATGTGATTAATGGTTGAACGATATGAGAGTTGAATGATTAATAGGAAAAAAGATTTTTATTTTATCATAAAAATGTAAATGGAAAATAATCTAAATTAAGATGCAGCAAATTTATTATGATGAATTATTGCACGAAAGGAAAAGATGAGTGACGAATTTATTCATTCGAACAAACATATATCACTTGTATGATTTTAGGGTAGAGTTCTGTAGCTTAGCTAAGAAATACAATGCGATTAGTCTCGGCCAAGTTATTATTTATTAGTCAATTGTTAAACATCCATCATATTTGCTGTTTATGTAATCTATAGGGATTCATTAATTATGCGCCACCGGATTTCTATTTGCGGGCATTAAGAGAAGTGACTGAAGACCAGAATGCTTGTCTTCATCAATATACAAGACCATTTGTTCATTTTTTGATTCTTCTTTTTTTCTGTATGCATATTACCTTGGTAGGGTCATCCCAGGTTGGTTACTGCTGTCGCTCGGATCTATTCGAAAGCATTCGATCGAACAATTGATCCAATGAATGAAATTTTAATTACAGTTGGTGCATTCGAAGCATTGTTCGCCTGCATTCTCGGAATGTTAGATCCGAATGATGAAGTTTTTATCTTTCTTCCTATCTGAATTGGTAAATATCTCATTGAAGTGCATAATAATTGAACCATTTTTCGATTGTTACGAGCCGATGGTGAGATTAACAGGTGCTACACCAATTTTTGTTCCTCTTAGACCAGTTGGTGATAAATATCATACATCCAACTGGAAATTAGACTTGGTTGAATTCTACGCAGCCTTTACACCAAAAACAAAGATTCTTCTATTTTGCACTCCAAATAATCCTTTAGGAAAAGTTCTTAAACTTCTCATTCGCCAAATTGTTCATGAGAGAAATATTTAGGTCTACTCCAAAACAGAATTAGAGTTTATTGCACAAAAATGTATAGAGTTCAATGTAATTTGCATTGCTGACGAAGTGTACCAACATATTGTCTATCCTGGTAGTGTCCATACGAGCATAGCTACATTACCTGGAATGTGGGACCGCACTATAACAATAGGTAGTGCCGGTAAAACTTTCAGTATAACTGGAATTCGAGTTATACAAATAATTAAAATATTAGCCAAATTTCCTCTTACAGATCGGTTGGGCAGTCGCACCGAATAGTTTGCTCATTCCATTACAATGCGTTCATCAGCATAGTATTAACATGTGCTCAACTATTAATCAAGTTCTTCATTTAATTAATTATATATTTGGGAAAATTGTAATACATTAATTGAAAAAAAGGAAGTTGTAGCTAGATGTTTCGAACATGAATTAGCGTTAACAAATACCGAGGAAAGCTATTTCGTCCAAATGGGGAAAGAATTGAAACCGAAACGTGACTTAATTATTAAAATGATGCAAGGCATTGGAATGCAACCAATTGAACCAGAAGGAGCTTACTTTCTAATGGCTGATTTCTCTACATTAAGTTTTCTAGATCTTTTTAATTATCTTTCATGATTCGGTTTTTCTTAAATGATTAATGTTACTAATTAAAAAGAACTATCAATGATCTTTGAAAGCGAAGAATTCCGCCAGGATCCATGGAATGATGTTAAATTAGTAAAATATCTTATGAAGTATCTAGTTAATTAAAGCTTTTTCAAAGTTGATTCTTTATATATGAAACTTTCATTTTAGAAAGTTGCAGCTATACCGGTAACGGCATTCTACACTCAATCACATAAACATTTCGTCGAAAATTATATCAGATTATGTTATGCAAAAGTTCCTCAATTACATTTGTACTTATTCCAATCCCAATTATAATTCAAATTAAAAATTTAGGATTTCGAAACGTTGTTACAAGCGAAATTGCAGTTTCATACTTGGTTGAGTAGTGTGAAAGATAATATATCTAATTTATATATACCAATCGAATTGGTTCCTTTAAAACAGTTTGCTAACAATGAGGAAGATCGAAGGAAAGTATTTACAAGAGCTGAATTAGCCTTATTGGGTGTACATGTGCCAAGTGATACCCAAGTGAAAGAGGTAAAAATTAATGAATCTCAACTTCGGTTAGAAGCTCATCCACATCAACGCAAGAAATCATCCAGACGAAAGAAAAAAACAAAATCGAAAAATTCGAAAAAAACTAAATCGACAAGAAAAAGAAGAAGAAAACCAAATAAATGAATTATTTTCCAACAAACATTTTCCATGCGATTCAGTTGGATGGATGTTTTCCATATTGTTAACAAGAAAAATTAATGAAATTTATTTCCTTATGATCAACTGATCAACTTTCTTTAAAGAATTTTAGTTAAGCAATGTAACTATTTGAAAATTTCTGACTGTAACTGAAAAAAATTTGAATAAAGGACGTTGAATATAAGAAATATTAGATGAATGTTCAAAGTTGTATGGTACGATGTTGACTACAAATTGGTACCCGAACTTCGGGTACAAGTGATTTTCAAATACCAGATATCACAATTCTGTTCGAGAATGGTTCATTTTTGTTCATGTTCATGTGAACAGCACTAGCCGATCATTATTTGGATTGAACACGATCAATTTGTCAAATGAAATTGGAAGAATCTCATAATTAAGTATCCGTTCTTTAATTTATAACTGTAATTTGGGGAATTAATGCACAAACGAATGTGCACTGGTTGATGTGTTAGGTAAATAAATAATAAATGATTCATTTCCTGATTACCTGACTGATTAGATAGACTGATTCTTCCCCTTTTTTATTTGATTATTTATCTCTCTATCTTTGTTGATATGTATCGATTGAATTGAAAAGATATTCTTTCTTATTCTATTCTATTAATGATGTTATTCAGATTGATTGATATTAGGAAAAAATAGTTAAAAGAAAAATCTCTAATTCCAAAGAGAAGATTAGAAGGAAAATATGAACCTTTCCTTGATTGAAAAAGGAAGGAACAGAATTGTAAGAGATCAAATTTCTTCTATAAGAATCTATCCAATTAATATTAGATTTTTCTAATAGATTTTCCTATTAGAATATGTAAATATGAAAATAAAGCAAAATATTTAAGTAGAGCACATTGCCGAAATACAACATTTTTTAGCATAAATTTTTCTTTGCTTAAGGGAATCATAATGAAGATAATTGAATGTTCATCAAACCAAAACTGGTCAATGAAGCCAATATGTTATTAGGTGGAAGTTGATACATAAATCTTCGTAGAATATTTCATAATGTCGAATGCTAATGGTGCATGTTGTGAGGTAATATTGTAAGTATTTAGTGCCATTTCAGGATAATGAAGGTGGGACACTAAATGTCAAAGAGAATGTTCTTGATAGTGTCATTGTATTTCCTTTTTGTTGCATCAGTTGCTCATCTTCCTCCTTATTGATGTTCCTATTCTATCGTTCATATTTCATTTTTTTTAACACAATTTCAAAATTATTTCTTTCTTTTTATTTGTTAATTTCCTAACGTTTTTTCAATGAAAGATGGCCACCGTTTAATTCTTCATTTTTTAAAAATTAAACAGATTAATTACTCATAAGTTCCTGATGGGAAATATATAGACGATATTGGTTTTTAATGAAAATTAAATTATTTTAGTTCAATTTCTTTATCAGTAAAGAATAATGAATCAGAGAAAAATCATAGTCTCCATTCGACCCGGTCCATCGACATATATTGCTGAAAGATCATTTCCAACAAATAATTCAAATAATAAACATTTGTCTGCAGAATCAATTTTGTCAACGATCAACGAAGCAGGTATCAAGATGAGTGAAGATGAAGAACTCGTCGAATCTTCTAATTACGAATATAATGCAAATTTTTCACACAACGATTCTACATTTTTTATAGAACGGAAAAATGTTACAAATCGATCTAAAAATCAATATGTACGAATGAATGATGAACAAAATATTTTTGAGAATATCTTCTTCAATTCCCAAAATCAACCATTCACAAATCGAAACAGCCTTTATGATTGCACAAATAAAATGAAATACGAAACTTTTGATCGAGCGAATCTTCCTGTGAAATCATACCTTCATAAACACCAAACAAATACTCATGACGATGATGACGGTGAGGAAGAAGAAGATTATAACCAACAACTTCATGATGACGTTTTGTTTCCCATTAGTGATGAAGATAATCAAAGAAACTCTTCGTTTGATGTTTTACAACGAGCACGCTTACTAAGTCGTCGAGTCTCTCAATCCGTTGTTCAAACAATTAAACAATTTACAAGAAATTCTGTTAATCAGGGTTATTCCAATATCTAATTCCATAAAGGAACATTCTTTCGAGTTTTATCTCAAAAGAGAATATTAGTAATTTGTCAAAAATACAGTATAACAGTATTTCCCAATTATTATGTCACTTCCTACAATACTTCATATCGACACTCGAAGGAAATTGATTGTTTATTATTTTCCTTAGTCGACTTATTTGTAACTTTGTCACTTATCTAACAAAAAGAATTGTCATGGAATGCATGAATAGAAGAAGACGTACATAGAGGAAACTGGAATTCCGAAATGATTGACCTTTTTTTCATTTCTAAAAGGAAACAATATTTCATTTAGTAAATATGTGATACGATGACTACGTAGATTTAGAAGGATAACTGAAAATTTTGTGATTTGCTGTTGAATAATAAAAAATTTCATCATATTGAATAATATAAAGAATATCTCGAGAATATATATTTATTTATACAAAGAAAGTAGTGAGAGAAATTTACTTTTATAATTAACATTTTTGATATATACATATACATATTATTATATATATATTATATATCTTTATATATATATATATATGCGTATTCTTGCACATTCTCGAAACTATGGATCATTCTCTCTATGAAATTTTTTATCTATTTCATTCGTAATCTGTGAGGTAAATAGAATTCACCAGTTAAATGAAACGATACCTAAGTCTCCTTACGAATTGTCATATAAAATAAATTTATTAAGAGATATTATATTGATATTATTAGATTATGAAGGAGGAGATGAAGGAAGAATTGTAATTAATCTATTCACTACACCTACGTACGCTAAGAATACATCATATCTTGTCCATTTTATAAGCACTTACCTCTTATTCTTATATATTTCGAAAGATAACATTATCAGTATTATCACTTTCATCATATGAACTAGAGATCATACAATGTATTGTTTAGATAATATCTTTCTTACTTCTAGATGAACATAGATTAGCAAAAAAAATATAAGTAAAGATGTAACAGTCACTGAAAACATTCGTCTATAGTCAAAAATGAAGGATAAAAATCATATTTTACAATCAAAAATGCACAAAATGGAAGAAAAACATTAAAAATTTCCTTAGAACTACCCGAAACTTGAACTAAACTGTTCTCCCATGGAATGTTTCTCATGACTAGTAATTGAAGATTTTATAAGGAAGAACAAGAAGAATTTGAATAGAATACGATCTCTTTTGTGCAAATTCTTCTTATTCTTTTTACATTAACTCCAACAAATCCTACAGTAATGTTGAAGTATGTTAATTCTTTTTTGAACTTTAATGTCGGACTTCTAATTTTAGGAAGTAATTTCGTATTGTATTTTTTCTTGTTCTTTTTTGTATATTATTTCGTACTGAAATTGGAGAAATTCAACCATAAAATTTCTGAGAAAGGAGAAGGAAAACCATAAGAATTAGATTAAAGAAGTCTTTTTATTAAGGAATAGAAGATTCCGAAATTATTTGAGTCAAGACGAATCTGAGAATTAACTCCAATTTGATTGATGAAAAAATATTGGACCGAATGATGTGGAGTTAGGTTATTACATAATTCGACGTCTTCTTATTTTAAAGTTTTTTTTAAGAAGTAGAAGCAGAAGGAGGAAGAGGAAGAAGAAGAGATGAATAAATGTTGACATGAAAATAATGAGAAACATCTTGCTACCAGCTGCAATTGAATGACGAAGGCTATCTCTTAGAAATGTTCTAATATCATATCTCTCGGTAAAAAATTAGTATGGTGAATGTATGCATGGATGGAGGACCAACATGTTTGCTTTCTCAATTAAGAACTAAATTCCTGTGCAGACTGGACGTGCAGAAGTGAAAATATTTAATTTAGAATTATAATGATAAGTAATAATTGTTGAGAACATGCGTGAAAGACGATATCGCATGCAACAATAAATAAGTAGGAAAATCTATTCTCTTATTTTATCGTCAGACCATTTATAAGTAATTTCCTTTTATTATTTTCACGTTTAGTAGTGGAGAATACGAAAAAAGGCAATTCCAATCGACTTATGTCCTATAATGTTTGCACTTCTTCATTCGTGTTATTTTTCAACCTTTATCAAAGAAGTATTTGGAAACGAGCTCTCCAATTGTTCGTTGAACAGGAAATTATTTGTATATTATCACGCTTTAGGCGAATACGCCTGATGGATTGGTTGCCGCAAAATATAGGAGATTAAACAACTTTTTTTCAATTATTTGCAACCATAATTCATGACGTTTGTACCATTTTTAGACGTTTCTTTAAATTCAATTCTTAATCATACACGTTGTTAATTGGAAATTATGTATGCATGTATTAAATCCAATTCTTTTATAGATAACTCTTAAACTGTTATTAAAGGAGAAAATTATTACATTGAGAGGATGGAGAAAAATAATAATTTTCATATAAAAATTTTCATGTTGTTCGCATAATAACGGAAAATATCGTTTTTTAATATTAAAAATAAATGAATTTTGTCATGTTTCATTCTTTTGTATTAAATCATTAGAAGTTATCTAATTATAATATAAATTGAGTCTTCAATTGAAGAAAAGAAGATATTGAAAACGATATAATTTGACGAGAAAAGAAAGAAACTAACACAATTCCCAACTTACCACCAATTCGAGAACGAATAATACATTATCTCAGATAATTTATCTGATAACCCGTCATCGCCAAATCGAATTATTGCACAATATCATCTTGCTGTTCAGTAGTCAAATGGCATATTATTAACGAATTTGTTGAATCAAAATATATCTAAATTAATACAAAATATCTGACAAAAGATAAAAAAGAAGATAAAGCAAAAAGAAAATGAATGAATCTGCAAGCTAGTACGCATTCATGATGTTTCTGCTTATTCTTCTTTCCACTACATCAACTACTTTACTATCCACTTACTTTCTACTACTATTTATTACCGTTGTTGTTGTTCTTCTTATTAATGATTTCCAATTTTTTTACCTTCCTCTTATCATTTTATGCCAATGGGAAAATTGCAGAATGCAATTAATGGCCGGTATTGAAGGAAAACATTCGTCGCAACTAATTGATTGCCGATGATGATGGAGCAATTCTTTCCTACATTGTTTCCTTCACATAAATAGTTGGAGCATCATATACTCATTAATTTCCATCATCTGAAGAACAAAATTTGCCGGTCGAAATCTAAGAATCCATTTATTAGAAGAAAATAAATACAGATATTGTGTTATTAATAATTATTATGAACAAAGTCTTCCAAACAATAAATTCCCATTACTATTTGGAAAGTGTTAAAAGATTTTACGTTTCCATTCTCCTTTTTGCACCTTCATCTATTTTTGAAGAAATCTTCCCTTCTTTTATCGTTCAATATTTTTTTTCATTATTTTTCGTCTTCCTTGCGAAACAATTTGTTATTCTCATTTTCTACTAATTCTTAATTATATGTACCAATGTTGTTAGTTGATGACAACTATGTTGATAAGTGATGGTGATAGAAGTGAAAAGAATTAGAATAATTATTAATGAGAAAAACTTTGTTACGTTACCAATAGAATCAGATATTGGGTCATGCAAAACTTGAAATATTATAGAATATAATTGAGATAGATTAAATTACTTTCTCTCAAATGAAGAAGACAACAAACATTTTAATCATTCCACTTCCTTTTCTTTTTCAACCAAAAATTCTTTTACAGCAAAATGAGAGATTCCTTATAAGAACACAATTATTTCTTTCTGTACATTTTTATCATTTTTTCATCTGCACTTCATTGTTAATAGAAGAATATGATTACTCAGTTCTTATAAGAAATTATTCAATTGTTTATCATTTCCCATTTTTCATCAATATGTTTCGCGGAACAACAACAGGTACTTCAATTGCTCGTCCTGCTAGTCGATTGAAGCGTTAGTCACTAATCAAATTCCTTTCATTCTCTGAGGAATATCATTCAGAAAAACCTTATTGAAAAACTTCAAAAACAAAATTTTAATGATTCCTCATTTCTAGATGTTGATGTACCAATCGATCATCGACTATTGCCCAACAAGACCAAGCGATTACAAGATTTAGTTGATGCCACAAGATTCTCAAGGCAAGAAGTTCAATGTCTCTACAGAGGATTTAAACAAGTTATTCTCTCAAGTTTTATTGAGTGGAAGTTGAAATAACTGAAAAATTATAAAAGGATTGTCCATCAGGTGTTGTGAACGAAGATGGATTTAAAGATATACTTTCTCAATTCTTCCCTCAAGGAAATTCATCAAAATACGCACACAAAGTATTCAAAACGATCGATCTGGATGGTGATGGTACAGTAACGTTTGAAGTTAAGCAGATTTCAAATTTCTTTTATCATTTCCATTAAATTAGGAGTTTATTAAAACATTATCAATTCTAACTGATGACAACATGGAAGAAAAATTGAAATGGACATTTACTTTGTATGATACGAACAATGATGGATTGATTAGTCGACAAGAGTTGAGGAAGATGATCGAATCCGTTTACGACATGATGGGTCCTTCAACCAAACCACCTGTTGATGATAATCTAATACACAAGCATTCGGAAGATATTTACGAAGTTTAAATTTTAGCGATTCTTCCTGTTTAATTTCTCCATCCAAAAATTTCCAATAGAGAATGAACTTGCACCATTCAGCGGAAGGAATAACATTGGAAGATTTCATTCAATATTGCTTAACTGACGAAATCGTTAATAATTCGCTTAATATGTTAGATACATATATGTGATTGGGAAAAAAATTATTTTTAACAAATTTTATTTTTGTTGAATCATTTTCAACATTTTCTCTCGATTAATTTGAGGTGTTGCTAAACTATTATGGTCATTCCATCCTAAAAGTTTTTGATCGGCTTCATGATCATATTCTTTGTTTAATAAATCATTCATTTCCAATCTTAAATAAAATTGTCTACTTAACTGAATATTCTTCATCACGACTGATTGACAATATTCTTCATATATATTCTTCGTTAAAGATAATTCTTTCAGAACGGTATTTTCATTACGTTCCTGATTAGATATTGAATGACCGTTGATCCAATCATGTTCAAAAATTACAGGTGGAACTGAACCGTTCATAATTCCATCCTTCGATAAGAAAAATCGTATTTCAGCACCAATTTTTGGAAGATGTTTTTCAATTTCTAAATCGGTTTCTAATAATTTTTGTAAATCAGAAAATATTTGTAATTGCTCTTCGTCAAGTATATCAAAATCAATAGCATATCGATATTCGAACGGACATTTTGGAATCCATTTAATAGTGATCATTTTCAGATCATTCTTAATTCGAATATTAGAAATTTGTAAATTAAATTCTTGAATTTCTGATCCAATTTCCCCATTGCCCAATTTATTTAAACAATATTCTTCGATTAATGAAGATAATTTTTTCGATCGTCGAATAATTGTAGGAGACGGTTCTCGTCTGTAAACTTGATTAAAAGGATAAGCCATCTTTACTGAGGAACGAGTTTTTGTATTGTCAAATCTTTCGGGAATTTGCATTCCCAACGACTGTCAAATAAAGAAATAGCAGAAGAATAATTATCAGAAACTAAACCATTTCTTGACTGAGAATACTTTCTTTTTCTCTACCGAAAATTGTGATAAAAAGATAAAATAAGAATTATAAATTATTAACCTTTTCTCTATCATAATTTGCATTGGAGATCGATTAAATGCCTCTCTTAAATTAAATTTATTCAACTTCTTTTTTTGGCGTAAACTCATATTCATTGAAAATGAAGACGAAGATCGATGTTGAGATTTGATTAATATTATCAAATTCCAAATTTTCATTATAACCACATATGTTCTACAATGGCTCTTATCATAATCTAACTAGTTTGACTTAGAGAATTAAATTAAACTTGTCGGAAAGATAAGGAAGGACTATGATATGGAGAAATGTGTAAAATGGATGTTCAGAAATAGAACATGAACGAATCTTGATTTGATTTCTGTCAAATAGCCTTAAAGTAGTTTATTTATAATAATAATACGGTAGTGATGATGCCTTCGATTTTAACAGTTTCAGAGAGTCTAAAAGAAAAGATAGAGGTATCACAAATGAAGATAGGAGGACATATGAAAAAGGATAATATTATTTATCCATTATTTCTTTGGAACCATTGCACTTCATCTGTAAGATGGGCTAAAAGTTCGATAACGTAATTCGCAATGATGGGAGTAATTGTAAACAGACTGTTCGACAATAGGTAATTTGTAGTGCTGTGCTTAATGACCCTAATATTTTATCCTTTACTCTACGTTCAATGGGCTATCAATCATCTTTTAACCTATATATACAGTAGAAACTTAAAGTAATCGGACACTTTTACGTTTTTATAAAACCGGTCATAACTTCTGTCCTATGAAGTATCTTTCGTAAAGGTGGATATCGCAAAATAGCCCTATTCAAGCTCTTAAACATAGTGCAA
>JALJEE010001155.1:0-18825 GCA_023231475.1 Seison nebaliae
ACATCTCTTATTCCGTCTTATTTACGAGATGAAATTGAAATTGGAAGAAAACTTATAAATGATAATGTGTACAGCCAGTTATCTTATTTTCTTTTTAATTTACCCCGAGGGGATTTGATTTTATAATAAATAAATAAATAATTTTCATATTATAATTTAATATTATTATCTATATATTTTTTTTAGATTTTCAATTAATTTGTTTTTTCTATAATATATATGATATATATTATAAAGATTGTAAGGTTTTTTCAACTCTCACTACGTCTCAACATTCACCAATTGATATGTTCATTTAAATAGATACGGAACATCAGATTGACTTATCACTACTTATCAACATAAATGATTCACTAGCTGGTGACATAATCTAATTTCATTAACGAAAGTTTTTATTAGAATAATAAGGTCATTGTAGTAAATCATAAAATAAATTGGGAATATTTAGGTATTACTTATCAGTTTAAGAATTTCATTTAAATTAAACATCTTTTGTTTGAACCTTTTGAACTAATTTATTCAAAAGGGTTTTTTTAGTTCGCACAGTTTCTTTTGAAGAAGTTTCTTTAATTTTTTTTCCAATGGTTTTTGGAGCTGTTTTTACAGAGGTTTTTGAAGCGACATGAGGAATTGCTTCTGGTTCGTCTGGAGCGATATACAGATAATAAGAATGTGCACTATCTTTACTTGTGATTGCGAAAAAGCTAGGGAGAAATGGGATAATTGGGATACCTAAATCATTCTAACCTTCGAGTATCAGCCTCTGTTTCAGGTATGGTTCGGCAAAGAGTGCGCCAAGAGAGTAAACATAATACTATTAGAATACTAATAATCAACGTCGCTATATATATACTAATTTTGTTATAATTATGAGAACTGTTAATGAGATCTAAAACGGGAAAATGAAAAAATTTTCTTATACATGTGTGAACCTTTAGTTATATCAATTAATTTTACTGAATTGTTAAGACCTCGAAATTCGACGACTTCGGGAAAGTGTGCTTGAAAGAATAAGGAATCGTTGACCTGAGTTTTTGAATGAACGGTACATGTGTTATTAGTTGTTAATAATAAATAATAATAATAATTAAAAGTTTTGGTACTAACCATGGCTCCTGAAGTCATTTCTAGTTGACAAAAAAGATCTTTTTTTTTCACTTTCCCATCCACGAACTTAGTCGAATCGACATTCCATGTTACATTATCCAGATCTGAAAAATTCTAACGAGCATTTAGGAAATGGATGAATGACAGAAAGGAATGTTGTCCAACAGTAATATTTAAGTGTTCGGCACAAATTCTTCGTCGTTCGTCTATGGAGACTTTTGCATTTGTCATTATCTTTCTCTCGTTTTCGGTAATATTTGAAGTTCGAGCAACAAATTTTAGCAGTTTCTTTAAATCGATGTGTTTCCTAAATCCTGGTGGCGTTCTCGTCGTTGTTGTGGTTGTTGTGGTTGTAGTTGTTCCTGGTGTTGTTGTAGTCGTTGTCGTAGTAGTAGTAGTTGTTGTGGTTGTGGTTGTGGTTGTGGTTGTGGTTGTAGTTGTAGTTGTAGTTGTAGTTGTGGTGGTTGTTGTTGTTCGGTAATTACAGAATGGATGAGGATTCTCTCGTAATAAAATCTAAAAATATTCCTCAAATGAAAATAAACGTCCTAATATCTAACGAAACAAAATGTGTTCGTCTTTGAAATCTTTTTTTTATTTGGACATCTGAATAGTGAGGAATGATGAGATTGTAGAGAATGATAGTGAATTAAACCCGACGTTTAAATGGAACTGATCAATCGTCACAGAGAAATATTTCTTTTTCGGATAGAAGTATTGACATGCATTCTACATAGTTTTTAGTTTAAATTATATTCCAAAATTTATTAACCATCACATTAGTTTCACAAACTCCCTTTACACAAACTGGCAATTTTATAACATCTACAAATACAACAATAATTTTCAATTTTACGATTCAATAATCTAACTAACTTTTCCCTGTAATCGTTATCTTGTAATTCGAATCCTTACAATGATAATACATATCAGTTAAATCTATTTGGAACATTTCAGCTAATTCAAGTTTATGACACATCATATTATTTATCCTTAAACTATTAATTATTGTCAAACTAAATAGAAGAATTGAATAGAATTGATGTAGAATATTTTTAAATTTTATTGTACAATACGTATTTTCTTCAATTTTTTTTTCTATAAGTAATATTTATAATTGATAATTTGAATAAGCGGAACGATAACTAACTTATCAACAACGACAATGAGAGGAGAAATAAATAAGACGAATAATAATGATTTATTCCGAAAATACAATGCAATCGAGAGAGTCATTTTCGTTAATTGATTAAAAGAAGGAAATGAAATAAAACTAATTTGGTTTTCTCCCAAACATCTCTCGTGTCTATGTACAATCAATGTATTGTCTCTTTCTTCTCCCAATCCTTTCCATTACCTCGATGAGAATTTAACGATATTTAAAAAATGTTGGAGCGATATCAAGTAGAATTTGTTCATCGATCCAACTGACATGTTTCGCCAGTAAACGGTTCGATTGAAGGATTTGATTGAAGAGAATATATTTCGGTTTGGCAACATTTTGAAAAAGTGACATATCGAAAACGGAATTTGGATGAATATTAAACAGAAATCGTTCATCACTCAATAAATGATACATTCCGAATTGATTCCGTCTCCCCACATTCTGGAATAAACCACTCGCTAATGATTTCAATATGAAATTCACATCAAATTGTGAAGATTTCTCATAAGTTGTTGGAATGAAATTGAATTTGATTAGAATTTTTTTCAAATTATTTCTAATCTCATCAACTCTATTCAATAATTTAATTTTCAAAAAATTTTCATGACACCATTTATTCGATTTACGATTCATTTTGTACTGTTCGTAGATATTTAAATAAGTAATATGATCACCTTGTTGAGAAGCGAATTGTTCTCTACATCGTTGAACGGCCAATAAATTTCTTTTTGAACTGACGAAAATATTATTGTCGATTTGGAGGAAGGCGATAATTGTTAGAATTTCTTCGAGACAATTAAATTTAATTGATGATAATAAAGTAGTGGATAACGAAGGATTAAGTGATGGAAATAATAATAAAGATTTACCATGATCAGTAATCAATCCATGATCGTCGATGGAATTGAGAGAATATAAAAATTTCAAAGAATAAGAAAGTAAATGAAGAGGTGGTTGTGATAACATTCGAAGATGAATGATATTTTTGATGGATAACTTTTGTAAATATAAAATCAACATTGAAATATCTAATCGTTGAATTTGTGGTAAATTGAATGGAATTAATCGGTCGTAAGTTTCCTCCGTATAAAGACGATAAACAACTCCCGATCTGGTACGACCACATCGACCTGCACGTTGTTTAGCGATCGATTGACTTATCGGAATTTTCTTCACCAATTCCATTCCTAATTTATAATTAAATATTTTCGTTCGAACATATCCACTATCGATCACTATTGTTATATCAGGAATAGTAATCGAAGTCTCGGCATAATTTGTTGTGAGAACAATTTTTCGACAATTGACGGAAGATCGTCGGAAAATTTGAACTTGTTCATTCAACGATAAACCAGAATGAAATTGTAAAATAATAAAATCGTCATTTGGAGGACAATCGAGATATTTTTTTTTGAAATTTTCTTCCGAAAGATTTTTCAATAGAAATCTCAAATCTTTCTCCACTAATTCAATTTCGTCGATAGTTGGAAGGAAAGCGAGAATGTGAGATGAGAGAGGAGAAGTGACATGAAGTTTAAAAATTGTTTTTGTCATTTCCTTCACATAATCGTTTGTTGGTTTTCCCAAATATTTTATATCGATTTCAAAAGACCGAACTAAACATTCGACGATTCCGATCGAATAAATTTCTTTGAAAAAATTTTCAATTTCACGAACATTCATTGTTGCCGATGTGATAATAATACGGAGATGTGGTCGTTTCCTTTTTATCAAATATAACAAAGAGAGAATAATATCAGTGAATAAAATTCGTTCATGAATATCATCGATAAAGATGATGGAATATCTTCTCAATAACGGATCTTTCATCATCTCTCTCATAATGAGAGGATAAGTCATAAATTGTAATGAAGTATTATAACGACAATTCACGTGACTTTCAGTCATATAACCCACAATATCATTTCCAACGACACTATTCATTTCTTCTCCTATTCGTTTCGCTAACGACATCGCTATCAATGATTGTGATTGTAAAATACAGACATTCTCATTCGAAGTCGTCCAATTGTTCTCATAAAGATATTGTGGTAATTGTGTACTCTTTCCACTACCCGTCTCGGCACAAACAATCACAATATCATTCTTCTCCAACACATACAGGAATTCTTTCTTCTTCTGATAAATGGGCAAACGACGACGTTGTTCTTCGATGGGATGTTGATGATTTTTATTAAATTTTACGAGACAATTCGCCTCCGTCTCTTTTCCAACATAAGCATCTTCTTTCTTTTCGATACTTATACGATCATCGACCGTCAACGAAGGAAAATATGGTTTCTCAAACTCCATTCAAAACCGACGACAATTAAACCTAACTTTCAAATATTCTCCATTTCAAATTACATATATATTTACTTCTCATAATCATTAATATATTTCTCGTTTCTTTTTCATCTCGATAATGTCTCCACAAACAATCTTTATAGTTAAATACTTGTATGTAAAATATTGCTAATAGGTATTAAAAGTGAATTGTAAATAAAAGTTTAGTTGAATTCCTATTATACTGAATGGAAACTGTAAAAATTTGAGATATTTCTAATTTTTAATTTTCTTTCAATTTTTATTGAAATAATAATGATGATTAGAAAATGACGAATGAATGAAGGATTAGGGTTAAAATAATTATCACACAGGAACTATAAAATATGATTATCTTCTTAAAAATGAATTGCAATTAATATTAACTATAGCGATTCATTTCAATTTGATATCCTCTTCGAACTCCAGAAAATTAAATAGTAGAAATTGAATATTGGTAATATGCGTATGCATCAGTAGAATTTGACAACCTAAAAATTCAACTCAAAGAATATAAGATGACTGAGATAAGGAGAAACTTTTTTACCATAACTTCATGGTCGCTTCATGGAGAGAAAGGGATTTAGATACAAGTGATGAATGTAAATATAAAACTTTTGAATTGTAATGTGTCGAGCTGGCTTTTTCGGTTTCCCACAATTGAAAGGACACCATACGATAGTGATCGTACATAAACATAGAAGAATTATAGCACCAAAACATACCATAAGTCCAAACCATTTCCAAAAGTTTTTTGAACGTGGCTTCTTCATTATTGCTGGAATTAACGTATTCATGTTTTAAAAGTTATGTTAAAAATAATAACCTTGTGTGATGTCAACTATTTCGATTGTGTCATGAAATCCGGAAAATTCTCTAGGAACTTCCAACGCCTTTTCATAAGACTTATTATTTATCTATCAAAATTTCTTATTTTTCCTACTCTTATTTCAAATATCTTAACTTGAGTATTCACAACCAGTTCAGTTTTACACATCAAATGATAGTCATTTGCAGTGGCGTTAACGAATTTGGTGGACATGACATTCCAATTGATATTATTCTGATCTGAGAAGTAAGACTTATTTTATATACGTTTAAATGTTTTGAATATTCAAATTAAATGGTAACTGGGAACATCATATACATCTTGCATATTTTCTCTTTGTGTTTCCAAGATGTCGATTTACTTCGTAGTAAGTCTCGTTCAAATGGATTTCCCTTAGAAGTTCTCGCAACAAATCTAACGAATTTCGTAACATTTACCAGTTTTCCGAACTGATGGTTTTCGAAATTCACTACCGATAAAAAGAATAACAATCAACAATTGAATAATTCAGACTAACTTGGTTTATTATGAATTGATGGTTCGGTAGATGTTTTTACTTTTGATATAACAGGCGAAGTGATATGAATAACTAAAAAGTAAAAAAGTTAATATTAATACTATGTCGTGTCGATCATGATAAACTTTGTGGGTTTAGTTGTTTATTCCAAATTTGTGTCCAATCCGAATAGTCAATGTTTGTATCAGAATTTGGACATTTAACATAAGTTCCTTTTTCTTCAAAATATGTTTCGGTTTGTGGATAGTGCGTCAATGTTACAGAATTCGGCTCTTCCAATGACTAAAAATTCATTCTCATTTTAAACACTAACAAAATTTAACAACTGATTTTAAGGAGATATCTCCATATAAACATCTATCCAATTAAATTAGTTGATAATTAAAGAAGATAAACAAATTAATTATTGATTTAACTTCATATATACGATGAAGTTGCCTTGTCGTAGTTTCAGAAGACATTTGGGACAAGCAACACATCCTACTTCCTATGCGATAATATCGTTAGATGAGTTAACTTCGTTAAAGGATTAACTTCGATAGTGCCGGTTGATGGTAATTTGATGAGAGAGTTAGATACGTCGAGAACTTCAAATAAAGTTGAATCTGATAAATATGAGTTTGATGAATAAGAGAAAATGCTACCTTCGAAATTGAAGGAAAAGAATAGATCGGATTTATTATTGCAATACTTAATAATGTTATTAATAAGTCCCATTTTTTTCGAAAATTTTTCATTATCTATGAAACTGATCGGAGTTTGATATTTGCTGCTAACGACGAATAAAATCTGAAGAGAGAGAATATACGTCCTAATTAGGTAATCGTTTTCCGTTCTTCTCCTCATACTTTGAAAACAAAACGAAATCAGTAATCAAAAATTTGTAAATTTTATTTTAATTTTATTCTCTTAATTAAATTACGAGTCTAATTACGAAATCAACCATAATGTGTTCATTTTATTCGTTTTTAATAGTTCCATCCTCCTACCAAACCTACAAATCTTCCATTTTATATTATATTTGTCTAAATGTGAGTAATGTGGAATATATTTATCGATTCGTTAATTATTTTCTAATTAGGAAATTTTAATTATTAATTTAATTTACATAATTAAAAATTCATTATCATATTTCTCAACTATCCAAATTATAGATAATTTTAAAATAACTATTAGAAATGACACATGTAAAGTACAAGATAATTGTTATACAATTTACAATTTAGGAAATTAGTTGAATTTTACTAAAAAAATTAATCTTTTAAACTCAAAATGGGATTTGGAAGCCAAAAATTTTAATTTTGAATTCTGAAACAATTAATTTTAATGTGTTATATAATAGAAATTTTTCGATCAATAATAATAAGATAAAAGTTGAAATAAATTTTTCATTAGAATGGAATCTCAAAATGACAGATCGGATGAGAATAAATCAAGCGGAAATCTGAATCGAAGAGATGTAGAATTGGAAGATTCGGATGAAAGTCGTCCCATTTCGTCAACAATGATTGAACGTGGAAATGAATCATTTCCCAAATCTACATCTAACGATGAGAATTGTTCAGATAATGAAAATAAATTTTTGAAAGATCAATTGAAAATTTATTTCTATTCTGATCAATATCCTGAACAAATTTCAATTTTGGATGGACAAGAAAATTTGGAGAATTCTCATGTTTTCTCTCGGAGTTTTGACGATCCGACAGAAGTGTTCGATTTAGTGGATGAATTGAACGGTCAACCAAAATTGAGATGTGATAATGATATGAAATCGTTTGTTGTTGGAGATAATTTGGGATCGAAAACAAAAAATTCGGAGGATTATATCGATTTGACAAATGATCGAAGTGGATTGAGGAAATTGTCGAAACAAAAAAGAATGAATTCGATTAGTCTCCTTCGAAATGAAAGTGAACATGAAAATCAATTAATTGGGAATGATGTCTCTTCCATTATTTGTCGGAGTAGTACATCGAATAATGAATCAGTTAATTTAACGTCAAATGAACAAAGTTCTTATTTTCGGACACCATCACGAATTGTTCGATTAAATGATATATCGAAAGCGAAGAAATCACGCGGAAGAAATGGATTTACTTGCGAAAGTTCAATTTCTCGAGACACGCCAATTCTGCGAGCTAAAAAACGAATAACAAGAATTCTTTATTCCAGTTTCGATCGTGCACAATTACCAGCAAATCATAAAGAATTTCGTGAACGATCTCAAAATGATTTATTTAGTGTTTATGGTGAATTGTCTGATACATCTGTCCCAAATCATAACGAGTATTTAAGTGAAACGTCAACTAATTTAAAATCATTTATCGAAGATGATTTCGATAATTTTCATGTAATTTATTGTCGAGATAAAATCGTAAGACGACGAGAAAATATTCTTCATATTCATTTATTGCAAACGAAACCAACATTCAATCTACAACCGTCATCAGATAAAGTGAGAAGATCAACGAAAACTGAGAAAGATAAATCGATAAAATCGTTCACTGAATATTTGTTGATGGAATTAGATGTGGATGGAAAATCATTTCCAACAGTCAACGAATTATTTAAACATTTCGGATATTATTCAAATCGAGATGATAAGCTTATGACTTTGAAGAATAAGACACATAAAGAGAGTGGATGGAAAATGATGAGAAATCGTCGAAATAATTTGAGATTTATTCGACAAACTCTCAAAATGTTGTTGATTGAAGAAACGGTTCGAAATCGATTACAACCGATAGTGAGTATCATTAAAATTGAGAATGATCTTCTCAATAATTCGATGGGATGGAATGAAGCAGAAAACTATGCGGAAAGTTATTATAATTATATAAATTCATTTTTAAAAAATATTCGGAAGAAATTCTGGAAAACTTTATCGTCATCGGATGAGATGTTCATTCTTTCCAAATGTGTTTGTATGTCACATTATTTAATTAATTACGAAGAGAAAGCAATGGAACATTTATATAGAACGAACGAATCGGATGAAATGCCTTTTCGAGATTCCATCAAAACGAAACGATTGAGATCAGATAAACATACGAAATTACGGAAACATTTCCGACCGACTCTCAAAGGCATTGATTGTCAATTGAAGACGGAACATCGAAAATTGTGTTTGAGTAGAGCCTCTCCATTCTATTTGGATACGGACACCGTTCTGAATGATTTAAGGAGTTCGGATTGGCAATATTCCACTGTTATTGCTGATGATTTAATAAAAAAATTTATTTAAAATATTTAAATTTTCCAACAATTCTCTTCATAAAAATATTTTTTGTTTAATAAAATATCTGTCGAATATCCATTCTTTCACACATCAACAATAACAAATTTGAGAGTTATTTTCTTATTGTTATTTAGATAGGAGAGACGGAGAAAGAAGTTTTCTTTAATGAACTAACCAACTTCACACTTGGGAGGAAGATCGAGATTGATTTGAAAGGAGAAAAGAAGGAATATTTTGATTTGGAATAAGTAAACAAGCACGAGAGAGGATATGTCTAACAGTTTATTTTGATGACAGTTATTCACTTATGCTTCTTTAGGTTTGGGAGACCAATTATATGTCATGCAAATTGGAATTCTTCTCATTATATTCCTCTCCATTCTCGAGAAATATGATGCTTTTCGTCAATTTACTCCAATAATAATTATAATGATGATGATGGTCATGATAAAAGTAATAATAGAATTTAAATTTAATTAATTTATCAATTTATGAAATTATTATTATAATTTCTACTTATTGGAAATTGGGAGGAGGAATTGAGTATTGGAAGGAGAGTGGGAAAATTGGGAGAGGATTGGAGCGACTTTGATCCCCATTTGGATGGAAGTAATAAGGAGGAATGCTTATGATTGTTGTTCTTTGAAAGAGAATGTTATGGAAATAAGCGACAAGAAATCGCGTGATGCTTCATCAAATTTCTATTTCATTCACATTATCTTCTTTCGATCAATATATTCCTTCAATTGCTTTCTATTCTCGACTTCACTCACTCCACTACATAGAGAAGACATTTACTAGAACTTTAGTTCATTCCTGTCCGTATGAGTCGTTTGGAAGAAAGTCTAATATTCAATAATACCAGAGAATGAGAGAGAGAATTTCTTCATAAATTTTCTCACATTTTCGACACTTCTCCTCAACAACTTTTTACCTCTTCAAACGAACATTCATTGGATCCATCTCTCCACCTAATATCGTCGTTGACTGTTTTGGGAGATATTAATAAAAATTTATTCGATTTCCTTTATCATCAAATTATGCTGTTTCCATCATCCCCCCCCTCTCTCTCTCTCTCTCTCTCCCTCTTGCCCACACTTCTTCTTCAGGATAGAACATTTAAATTGAAATGTTTCTATTAGGAAAGTTGATGCATGAACGAGAATACAACTTAAATAAAAGAATAACATTAAAAGGAATTGAGAAGATTTTTATAATGTTTCCAATACAATTACATATCGAACTTACACTTCGACTACGATGGAGGATTTGCTTCTACGTTAATTCTTTTTCTCGTCACGCAATTCGGCAGATCTTTTTCTCAATAATTAAATTTCAATTGAATTCTAATTTTCTTTCTTTCCATTTCTTCTTCTCGACATTATCAATGGAGACATCCATTCGCTTTCGAGGCAGAGGAGACGACTTCCAAAATATTCATCGTAACCGTGTCGTTGTTGCACACGGTTTCTGTTTTTTTTTATCAGTCAAATTAATGTTATGTAAAATTGTTGGAGAATTGATATATTATTCGTCAAATTATAATTCTTTCCTCTATTCAATTAGTCATCTTCTGTATCGATTATGGAAGGAAATTCGACGTTGCCATTATTCACCGTATGATAATCATTGTCAGAAATGGGTGAATTGCATGTCGCAGAATTTTAATTTGCACTGATTCTTCTCTTTCTTTTTCATAATTGAAACATATATCGAATATTATTACTATTGTCAAACAATGTAACTGAAAAGAAGAATAATTTTATGGGAAGACCGAATAATTTATCTTATTATTACACCAAATTCACAATACGGAGGTAGTCAGAACAAAGATTTCCAAATTATTCTCCTCAACGAGAAAAAAAACACTATTTCTTTTTCAATTATCGCCGACTCATTAAATGGTGACGAGCGAACAACCGATTTTCCAAGGAAATTCCACTTTTTATCAGTTCAATCAAGTAACTCTTATCAGACTCAGAGCTGATTGGTTACCATCCATCCATCCAATAATGTTCGTTAAGCATGTCGATATTGTCGAGCGTACTATTCGACTGACTATTATTGTTAGGAGAAATGACAGATGAAAATTTACGAGTTATCAGAGTAGATTTCTATCCACCAACTCTCGATGTTGGGAGGACATCTGATGAGTGGTTTGCATGTTCGACTGTTATTGGTCGAAGAGGTCGATAAATTGTTTATAATTCGCATTTTACCTCTCACGTATATATCGTTAGGAATTGATTGAATTTGATATATCGCTTCTTTCGGTAAGTCGAGTTAGCGATTGTAGGTCGTCAAAATAAACTTTCGATTTTTCAATAATTTCATAGGGGAAACTTGTCTCATTTCATGATCATCTTCTACTCCTTTAGACAATGAAGTGAATGATGCAAACGAATGTTGTAAATAAACGATCCTCAACATTGAACGGTTCCAGTTCCATAATTTACGCGACGAAAAGAAGGAAAAAAATATCAAGGTTATCATTTCCTCATAAAACTCTAATGGATTCCTACTTACTATTATTATCACTTTAAACCATGATTAATTCCATTGGAAATAATTTGAATTATTATGTGCTAATTATTCTCATGCGAGAGATAAGTCGATCTAAAGTGATCCCTCAAATGCATCCGTATGAGTTGATAGGTGAATGTTTAAGCGCGACTAAAATCTATCAATTGTGTTAATGACGAAATTATAGGCATTGGGGCCCAACACGTGTGGGCGAGGTGTGGATTCACTGCCATCACCCAGCGGGATATTCATATCAACACAATGGGCAAAAGAATTTTTGAAAGATTCATATAATTTTTTTGAGAAATCCTAAAATGAACTGATCATAACATAAAGTAGCTACATCAACAATAACTCGCTTCATTTCACCTCGACTCGGACGTGTGAGAGTTCAGTGTTTTCTCAATGTCTTTATTCACAAATGAATTACGAGGGTATGGGAGGAACTGTGAAGAAATTCCTTTTCTTCTTCTGCAGAACGACTCTCCACATATCCATTCCTCAAAGGATTTTCCAGTTGAATTATATTTCGAATTGAATGGATTATTTCTTTCAGTGACAACTCAATCGAATATCGAGAGAATTCTTCAGGAAACTTTTTCGAGACTTCTAAACAATTTTCAGTAATCATCTGAATCGAATTAAATTATTAATGTTATTATTTCGTTAATTATCATTAATATTTCGAATTAATATTTTAACACCAATCTCTTGCGAATTTCTCGAGAAAGTTTTCATAAAACATTGAGAATCCATTAATGAGTAATTAATAGAGTAAATTATTTTATTTTTGAAAACAATAACATGAATTTGGATTATCGATCTAATTATACCATTTCATGTTCTCATTGTTTCATATTAATTTGATCTTTCCACATTGTGCATATATCTCTACCAATCTCGCTCTCTAATCAATTTTTTTGGATCATTAATATTAAAATTTATTTGGAAACTAATTCTCTTCTTCTCTTAATTATTTATAAGTTGCATTTTTCTCCATCAACATGGGAGTAGCATCTGTTTGTTGATTGATCATTCAGATAAACATTAATTGAGTGACAAATAGTTTAGTGGCGCCTTTGAAACACTGAGATTCGTATAATTATCATAAGGATAAATTTTCTTATCAATTTTACGTATCGAAAATTGTTTCGAAGGAATTTTTTCCTCATCCAATTTTCCACAATAACAATTCTTTTCTCATCTATTCATCATTCTCATAGTTGATTCATAATTATTTTCCTTTCCTAAAATTCCCATTGTAAGTTGTTGCATGACAGTAGATCGGCATCCAACGTTTGAAATGTCGTTAGCACGAATAATGAACCGACGTCCATCAATCTTTTTTAGCAATCTGCCATCAATCCATTTCTTTTCATTCTTTCCTCCAAACCATTCGATTCATTGTCTTATTCATTGAAAATCAATTCTAATCCATCTCTCTTATTCGATTCATAAAACTATTTTTAGAATAAACAAAACTGAAAACACGTCAACAGCTGATGCGAACGAACTGATATATAAACCATTAGAAAAGAACGCGATGGCTCAAGCCGCAGCTCAACTTATGGCCTTCTCAGGCGTTAGCACGTTAACTGATTTCGAACATCTAGCATTTGAACAGAAACAACAATCACAATTTTATGCGGAGTTAATGTCTCAATGTAATCGAGAAGATCCGAATATGTTAATCGATCCCAATTCATTTTGTTATTACGAGTTCCACTTTATCTTTACCATTAATCAAACCATAATCGATTACATCTTCTTTATAGTGCAAATAAAATGTCAGCAAATAATGAGAATTGGGATACTCATCAACAACGATATGTGAATGATATAAAAAATTCGATGACTAATAATTCTTCAGCAACACCAACCGAATATAATAATTATGCAGCCACCATGGCCGTTGCAGCAGCCACTATGCCACATAATTTAAATATGTTAAATCATTTGGATGTGGTTAACAATCTTTTTAATAACGCTGCCATTTGTCTTGATACACACGGTACGAAACGTCGATTTGAATCATCATCCACACCTGAAACGAATAGCAAGGCACTCGTTCCTAATGGCACCAATAATACTTCGAATACGAATGGTAATGTCAAATCAAATCCAAGTAAACGTCATCGAGAGAGACTAAATGCTGAATTGGAACATTTGGCTAACCTGTTACCGTTTGATCGTTCGGTTATAACGAAATTGGATAAATTATCAATTCTCCGATTGGCAGTTTGTAATTTACGAGTCAAATCTTTCTTTCATGGTTTTTATTAATTAATAATTTTTTTAATTTAAAATTTTTCTTTCTGATATTTTAGTCGCCTTAAATCGACCTCCAATTTCTACTCGAGCATTGATCGTTCACACGAATAATGTTCAGAAAGTTCTAACGAATACGGAGAGTGGAGAAGATCGAACTAATCTAAATAAAATATCATCATCTGGTATAATTTATGAAGATAGTTACGCTTATCAAAATCGATCGAGTCGTGCTATCAATCCCCCAATTATGACAACGCTGGATATCGACGAAGAGAAATGTTCGAGTACGAAAGCTGAGGAAATTCCGAGGAAAGGTGTGGTTTATAAAATGGAATCGTTATTGGCGAAATCTCATCACGAACAAATGCACAAAGAATTGTTCCAATCAAATCAATTCTACGATGAGAGTATAGCAGTTTTAGAAGTTAATTTTTTTTAATACATACCCTTGTCTTTTATTAAATTCTCAGGCATTAAATGGATTCTTATTTATTACAACTGTTGACGGAGAAATCTTTTATTCATCGAAAACAGTCGAAAACTTTTTGGGATTCCATCAAGTTCATTTTTTATCTTTTCTTCAATTTCAAACGATAATTTCTCTCAGTCGGATATCGTTCATCAGAGCATATTTGAGTTAATTCATTCGGAAGATCGTGAAGAATTTCGCAGACAACTTCATCCACCTGAAAACAAAGACATACCCCAATACTTCTCTTCGAATGCCAACACATTCTTCTCTAATCCACTTAACACTAACAATAACCATTCATCTCCCAATACCACGACGAAAAAGAATAAGAATAATAAAAGGAAAACGGAAAAAATTAATAAATGTTCCACGAACGGAATGTCAAAAAAGATGAAACTATCATCACCTGATAATGAACGTTACTTTCACATTCTTCTCTCTCAATTCATACCAAATTCCTTTCGATTTACAGTTCCGTTAAATCAGACACAAGAAATGAATAAAGAGGAAGGAAATGTCATGCAGATTTCCTCGAAAAATATCAAATCAAATAATCTTGACGCTTCATTAAATCGAAGTTTTACTGTTCGATTCCGATGTTTGTTGGACAATACATCAGGCTTTGTTGTTAGAAATGCTCTTGTTATTTAAGCATATAAGTTCAATAATTATTTTTTACTTAGACATTGGACGTTACTGGTCGATTGGGTCCGATTGTCGGTCAAAATTTACAACAACCACAAAAGGCGAAATGGGGATTATTCGCATTGGCATGTCCATTTGGACCACCGTCTCTCTTCGATATCTCCTATCGTGACGTCTTCAAATCAAAACATACAATGTGTCTTCAATTTCTATCGATCGATCAAAAGTTTTCTCGATTTTTATGAAAAGTCTAATTATTTCTCATCTCTCATCAAACAGAGGTAAATATTTATTGGGATATTCGTTTGATGAATTACTCTCCACAACCACCTACAATTTATTGCATCCTTGCGATTTGAAATATTATGCTGATGCGCATGATGAACGTTAGTTTTTTTCGATTTATTATCACTTTTATTTCATAATTCATATATTTAGTGATAAAAACGGGGACATCTGGTTTAGTGTCTTATCGAATGCAGACGGCCAACTTCCAATGGCAATGGCTCCAAACATCGATGAGAGTGATGTATAAGAATAACAAACCGGAATTCATTATCGCTAATCATCGTCCATTATCGTTAATTTTAATTTTATTAAATTATTTAAATAATAAAAAAAATAATTGATAATAATGATTAGATCGGAAGAAGGAATCGAACTCTTCTTCAAACGAGGTTCTGAATTCAAATTACCATATCCATGTTTGTATGATTTCGATCTGCATTCATTCGACAATTTGTTGATGTCCAATAATGACTTGGAGAAATTGTCCCATTATAACTCGTATTATACGAATGCTGTTGCTGTTATGAATGATGTGGAGAAGTATCAGAACAAGAGAATAAAATCGGAGAAATCTCTCTCCAACTTTTTCATGAATCCATCAACTGATTATTTACAATTCCCATTAGAAATGCTCGGAAACAACATTTCCACATGCAATAGTGATATTAGTTCATCATCAGGCTATTCATCCACTTCACATGGTTATGCTTCATCAGACTCTTTATTTCTTTATAATTCCCCCGAATTATTATCAAATCTACATCCAAATCAATAATATTTTCTACTCAAACAACATTTCTCATTTTTTTCTCCATTTATCATTTTTCATCGATAGGATCAATATTCTGTTCTCTTCTCCTTATTTATATGATCTCCACTCTTTTTCTTATGACGTGATAAATTATTGAAATATAATAAAATAAATTAAAATTTTTATTTAAATTAAATTAAATCTAATTATAATTTCTTATCATCATCCATTATTGGATTTGATGATTATTATGTTGAATGAAGCAATAAAAAAAAATTTTTTTTCAATACGAAAAAAGAAGGAAGAGAAGAAGTGAGAGAGAAGCAAAAAATTTGAGAAAGAATAAAGCAACAATCACATTGGAATTAGAAGACACAAATTGAATGAATTACTTGATCTTCGAAATCATTCATTGATGGCATTCCTTCAACTTCCGATTTTCCGTTAGGTAAAAATTGATATTTTTGCCATTCATTTAATTTCTCAATATTCTTCAATTTTAATTGTGTACAATCTTCCAATTTTCTCGTAATTATTCCTTCATATTTATCAATATAAATTTTGTAAATTAAACAAGTTCCATTTTTGTAATATTCGTTACTGAAGAACAAATGTTTCGTGTACAAGCGATTATTCCATGCACGTTGAAGTGCTTGAAAGAATCGTGGAGTTGGATGTTTATAAAAGACTTTTAATGATGCTAATGTAATATGTCGATGAAATCGTTGACAATTAACAGAAGCCTCAAATGGATCGATTGCATTCAAATGATCTTTCAATAGACAGACTGTCTCATTCTTTCGTTTAGGATGTGGGAGAGCAATTGCTGAGAAAAGACCACGTCTAATGCACTCGATATCATCCATTTTCGGCATCTTTGGTGATGGTGTTCGACTAATTGTGGGAGCTTCATCAATTCCATATAAATAGAAACAAACGGCATAAAATCCTTCCGCATCTTCAGTCTCATCACAATCCGTATCTTTCTCATAAACCATCGGAGGTGATATTTTTGAAGTGGTAGCTAATCCGTCACCTTTCTTAAATTGTAAAGCATAACAACTTCTTGTTTTTCCTTCAGTTCCCCCATTGCCATTCGTCATTATTTCGTTATTCTTATGAATCGATGTGTCATCAGCGAATAATTGGAAAAATGTTTCAGTTAATGTGGTGAATCTTTCGTTGTTCCATACGGTGAAACCTTGTTTCTGATCTAATTTCGATTTTAATTCACTTCGATGTGTGATCAAAGTAGTTCCGAACATTCGCTGATCATGAACTCCAACAAAGTCAGCTAATCGATGACCTGTGTTCTCGCATGAAGCACTTGCATTTTTCACCGAGGAAAACTTTTCAAGTTCTTGTCCATGTGGTAAATAGATACAGACGGGTGCCTCGAACGTTAAAGTATTATCCATCTGCACATATTCATGTGTAATGCAAACACTTTTCTTTTTCTTCTTCTCAACAACTTCATCTTCTTCGATTTTTGCCTCTTCAATCTCGTTATCTGCCGATTCAACTTGTAAGGAAATTATAAAAATTAATAAATATATCAATCGTCGAAAATTTTTCATGTTTTCCTTCTTTATCTAACAAGTGCATACTCTTTCTAAAATATAATTCATATATTTGACTAATTACACAACAACAGATCTGGAACATATCGAAATTTGTCATTATTTTTCATTCCCAATAGGATAATTATTATATTCCATAATATTCATGGGAAATATTCTCAATTCAGAATAAACTAAAATTCGTTTAAATGTCTGTTATCTGTTTATTGTTCAGTTAATTTTCTTGCATAAAACATGAACGAAAGATAAGACATAATTTCCGGGTTATATTCATAGAAATAAAATAGAAATAAAATAGAAATCATAAATTTCTTTATATTAGACATTTGACAATGATGAAATTATGAATTTATGAATTTATGGAAATTGTTGTTCCATATTATCTTTAGTCTTTATCTTCTTTTCTCGTTACATCCATTTTAACATTCTTTCGTCTAAACTCATCATTGTAGATGAACTCATTATGTAGAAAAAATTCATTATTAATTGTTAACCTATATCGAATGGAACGGAACAGTTTGGATCAATATTCATGATTTTATCAACGAAAATGTAACGAGCATTTTTTAGTTTTTTCTCGATTTTTGTTGAAATATGACGCCATTTTGTGAAAAATGTAGAAATTTTACCATTTTTTCAAAATCGTTCCAAATATTTTATTTTTTCTAATACTTACTGTCAGACCTTGACTGTTCCTTGTTAGTCGACTAACACATCGACCCAGAATGAGTCAAATAGAACGACTGAGTCGATCGTTTCGACTATTTAACAGCCCTAATCATGACCACCAATAAGAAAAATGTAGGAATCAAGGGTTAAAATATATCATATCGTTTAATCATTCTCTTTTTGCACCATTTGAAGGCTATGTGCCTTATTATGGAAAATTAATATGAAATTGGAAGTTTTGATGCGTTCTTGGGTTAACCCAAGTAAACCAGAAGATGCGTTCAAGCAGTCAATATTATATCTATATTCAATGTCAAATGTAAATTTTAGTTTCATGATTTGGAAGAATTTGTTGAAATGGAAATATGTTAAATAGGGCGAAATTTGATGGATATAAATGGGCAGCAGTAAGTGAAAATTATTAATGAAGATGAAGTTCGTAGTA
>JALJEE010001175.1:0-85278 GCA_023231475.1 Seison nebaliae
TTATCTATAAATATTTGGTGAAATCTATGAACTATAAGAATAGATGGAAACAATGCTTCATCTATTTTTATTGTTAGTGGTTCATCGATATTTGGAGTTTAGGAAGAACATTCTACAGGAAGAAATTAGAAATTTAGGAAAGACATGTATAAACCAACAATAATAATGTAACGAATAATAGCTATAATTTACATCGTTCGGATTTGATCTAAATAAAGAAATAAAATTAAACACAACCTAATTTACTTACAAATAAAATATTAATAAAATATTACAGGATAATAAGGTTTTATTACGCTATGAGAACAGTTTAAATATTATTTGTTCTCGGTCTTCACGAAGGAAACCGTCACATTACATTTTGCCAACATGCATGGGGTGAGTAAAAATGAGCAAGGGATGAGTAAAAATGTATGGAGCTACAAACTCCATAATTCCCTGCCAAATTTATTTATTTACATTCCGAAATAATTACCAGCAATCGTATAAGTTTCGATAAACTGTTTTATTTAGCTAACAGCTAACAATAAATTTCCATATCTATAAGTATGAAACATACTATTATGGTGATACTATTATATTATCTTGTTAGATTGTATGTTAGTTCACTTTAGGCAAAGTTCTGGAAATTAAGTAATTAATGTTCAAAACAATTCGACTCTAAAAGCAAAATATTTCTAATAAGTCTGACTTAGAGTCTAAGGTGGCTTTCGAAAACAAAATGGTTTCTCAATTTCAATTATATGATTAACTGATGAACTAAGAAAGTTCAGAATGATTAGATTAGTAATTGTAAGGCAGCCTTGTTTTTCATCTATAATATAGATATGTCTATATACATGAGACGAACATGATAATTTCCCTTTATAACTGTAAAATTTTTCTTTAATATTGTTTATCCTCTCTCAATTAAAAATCCTGCTGTCTTTTCGAATCTAAGCATGTTGCTAAAACTTTTGATGTCGTCAATCTTAATTGAAAATTGATCATTCATTAATTTCCATTGATTATTTTGTTGAATTAAACCGATTGCATGAATTTCACTCGCTTTGTCTCCTTTATAAGCGTTAACCAGATGGTATACTACCATTAGTTTACCACGAATATAGTCCAGAGCATTATTCCAAAAATTATAGGCGTCAACTTCTTCATTTTTTATCAAACTTAATATTTCAGTTAAAATAACATCAACAAATGTAAGATTTTTTTCAGATGGTTGCTTTTGTTGTAAGCTTATCATATTGAACATAAATATGTGTTCAGCCTCAAGCGTAATGGATATTCCTGTTAAAATGTATTCAATATTTTCCCCACCGAGGGGTAACTCCACAGTAAAATTCTCGTTACTAAATAGTTGTGGAACAGTGTGATGTTTACGGACTAGAATTATAGGAAAGTCTTTCTCTACTATATCCCGACTAGAATTGGACAAGTGATAAGATTCGATTAAGCTTGTAACCATAGTGTTTATTGTTATCGGATGAAGACTGAATTGCGCTGAATCGGAAATGCTCATCAGTAAAACATCTGGGTATTTCGTTAGAAGGGACAAATCTTCTCTCAAATTATTCATAACTACATGTCCAACTATATTATGATAATTTTTAAAAAATGGTTTAACATTATCGAATTGGTTTCCCGGAAGATTCCCAATTTTGAATTCTATGCTTAACATATTAATTTCCAAGTAATAGAATAAATTATAATTCCCAGTTTGTCTTACCTTAATTTGATTAGGGTCTAAATCGAATACATCAGGTAGAATTGCGTGCCATCGTAATGCATCCCTTACAGAGCATTCTTTATTCATTCGGATTAATCGTTCAAACTTTTCTGCCGATTGTTCATTTGGTTTAGTTTGCAAATCTTGGTTATAGTAATATGTTTTAAATAAATGATAATCTCCACAAACACCATAATCTGACGCGTATGGAAGATTATTGGCTACCATTTGTATTCCTGTACGTATAATATCACCCACGGTCTCTTTACTAGTATCTATTCGTTCAGGTATCGATTTATGAACACATCTGTATATATTTTTCATAAAACTACAAAGATCTAAAGCTTTACATTTTTGTTTTTCTTCTATATGTTTCATTAATATCGTACTAGAAGTAATCATGGAAATTATAACATTCGTTAAGCATACGCCAATAAGATTACTGTTATATATTCCAACCAATGCTTTATCTGACGCTTCAAACAAGTCATTCAAGTTATCCCATTTCTCTTCAAATGGAGCGAAAGGAAAACTTTCATTCAAATTCATGTTTTAACAAGACATGGAAATCAAACCAAAATTAAATTGAAACTAACTCAATATCCAGAATAAATTTTAGTAAGATCTTTTAATTAAGCCACCAAAAATTTCTATTATAAAATATGTATATTTCGTGTATATTTGGGTGAATTCGTCGCCCGTTTATAAAAATATTTTTATACACTAATCGATTAGAACCCATGTACAAGCCCACATGTGGACATGATCACTATAGAAGGGAAGGAATATATTAGTTAAAATCTTATCGAAAAATTTTGATTTGGAACTTTTTTTCAGGTACTTTTGAATGTAGTCATGAATGCAATGATTGCATTACAAAAGGAAGTTAATACCATGGAAAAGAAGCAAAAAATGGCTAATAACAAAATTTATTATTAGACTTATTAATAATTCTTATCGGATATTTTCTATTAATAATAATATCAATTATTGTTCTCAATTATAGAAGCAGAAGAATGCTTCTTTGTTAGATGATGAAGTTGTCACTAATTCAATAAATGGAAAGTCACGACTAGTGGGAAGTGATTTTACAAGATACATTTTATTAATTAACATAAATTCCATTAACTTTTTAAGATACTTCGATTGGTTCAAAAAAAAACGATGTTTAAATAAAACATTTAAGAAAAGAAAATTAATTTTAGAAGAAAAATCCTTGTATGATGGTTCGTTTAGTAATTCACCTAAAAGCCATTTAGGTGATATGTTCAATAGCTTTGGTTAAAATATTTCACGTTTATTAAGTAAATATGTATTCTTTATGCATAATTAATATGTATATTAATCCCTACCTTTCGTGAGACGTCTGTTTCAATCGTTGTGACGTTGAGAACGTGCATAGACCACTACACGCCCCAATATAATTTCCGTATCGAATGCAGGGTACATTATTTCGCATAAATGCGTGGAATGTGCGTAGACCACTACGTTTCACACGCTCCAATTCATAAATTGGTGACGAATTCACCGATTAACAAAAAATATGCAAAATTTAACGTTAAATTTTTTCCTGGGTGACGAAATCACCGAAATACTCTAAACATTTTATTTATTTACTTTATTTGGATGAAAAAGGATGACGAAACCACCGATTTTCACCTCATCGTTTCGATTTCTCAAGCATCGATATTTCTAGCCAAATTCCTTTATATAAGATTTTTTTCAGTTTATTCGAACTTAGTTAGTTTCTGTTTTTTGTTTGTTAATATTTCATTTAAGAACAAAGGCTTCATTTCAAGATGGATTTGGACCCTGATTTTTCTACATTTCTTTTTTTTGCTAAATGGGACACATTAAATGGGTTATTTGAGAAATCGGATAAAACAGTAATTGGAGTGTATAATAGCGATGAACTGGGTATTTGTATGACCAATGTTATAATTGGAATGATTACATCTAGCACAATATTAATGAAGAAAATAGAAGAAAAACAAACATGCAAATCATTTAATCTTTGTTATTTTATGGAAAATATATATCGATGTCTTCTCAAACCCAGACCCGGCTTTATTAATAATAGGAATGGAACGGCGGGTAACGTTCTTTGTACAGGACTATTAACTGTTGCTAAAAATGTTGCATATAAATCGAATTTCGGTGTTGTTGGAGATTATCTTCTAGCGAAAACATGTGTGACTAATAAAAATATCAAGGCATTTAAAACTAGAAAGAAAGAAAGTGTTATATCGAAATGTGAACGGTTAATTAGAAGCAGTAAAGTGAATGCTAACAGAGAAATAACTAGATGGCATGTAATATTAAATGACTTATTTGAATTAAAGGAAAAATCATTAAAAAACCATTATTATAAATTAAGTTATTATCCAGAAATTAACATGATGAATATTGAATTCAAAATTACTGCTCTTCCAAGATATGAATTCGATACACCTCGACCATTTTTACCCGATTATCAACAAATAGTAGGAAAAGAAATAACGGCTGAATTGAAACGCGGAACATCATTCTTACATTATGATCCCGATGTCATTTTTATGAGTCTTAGCGAATCTTTAATATATGAGATTCATCCCGTTACTTTAGAATATATGGCAACAAGTTTAATTGACTCGTTTTACAAGAAAGGATGCTGTAAACGATTTGTATTAGGAAACTTCCCTGTAGTCGTGAAACGGCAATATTATACTGTTCCAAGTTTAAAGAATAATGAAAATCTTATAATAGAACTACCTTTCCACAAAAAGAATGCATTTTATCAAATCAAAGCAATATCTATAGCTCTGGATGATGAAGATTTAGTAATGTTTAACAACTTAAAAGATACGCCTGGATTTGTTGTTAAAACTAACAGTCGGTGTACCGACATCTTCTTCTCGAAAGTAATGGAAGATGTTAGAACTTCAGATCGAAAAGTATTCAATTATTTACGAAAGAATAGCCACTATGTTCTGGACGCACTTAGAGTAATCTGTGAATGGTTAGATGCATCTGCTTTATCTCAATTAGGTAATGCTTCAACATTAGTTCATACATTCTCCTTAATTCAACGGATGAATCAATGGATCTTGTTTAACGATCAATATTCTTTGAAAATCGACGATATTGAACAATTAACCGATGTATTAAAGTTAGAGAAAGCTACTGGTTACCTAATGGAGAGGGAAATAGTTAATAGACGGAATACTATTTAGACCCCATAAATTCCAATTGGATATTAATTACAAATTGAAAGAAGTTTCCGTTACAATTAATTATTAAAACAATTTTAATGAAGATTTTAAATTAATTTTCTCTCAATTTGTAAAGAAATATTAAACTTCTAACGTTCATTTTAATGATGTTTATTCATCCTATTGTAAATGTCTAAAGACAGATTTACTGGAATCTGGGACAATGTGGGAATCTCAGACAAAACGACAAACATAAATCTAAAGTTGAAAATGGCAATTTTTTATAATATTATTATTTATTAGTCACAAATAGGAAGGTAAATTCCTTAACTAATAAGTTATTTAAAAAATCTCGTTTAAGAAAATGCATAGACCAGAATAGTCATTCTGATCAGGCATATTTCTGGCCTGGGATGGATGAGGAAAAATATTTGATCACTCTAAATAATGAACTAGTCCGCTTCTATGGAGATTTTCAATAATTTTTTATACATCTTATAATGAGAACAAATTGAATTTTTTTTAGTGAAATAAGCTTAGTCAATCAGCATCATAACCAAAAATTTTTTAAAATGGCTGCAACTTTTTTCTTATTTAAAATTTGATAAAAATGAATGGATATTATGAAAGTATGTATTTTTTTAAACCTATTGTACTATTTTAAAAGAAATCTACAGATTGGGAAAATGATTTAGGCTTACGACGAAGTGTCTCATTTAGCCCCAATGTTTCATTTTGCCCCACAAGACGGTATAGGATGTGGAGATTGTACCGAATAAGATTAATATTTGTAGAATTAAAGCGATAAAAAGAAGTACCCAACAGGGGAGAGAGAAACTACAAAATTAATGGAAGGTGGAGAGAAGCGAAGGGTCTGAATCCCTGAAACGAACTCAGGAACAAGAAAACGGGGAGAAATGGAAGCCAAGTTCAAACCGTGAAACGGAACAGACAAACGAAGATGAAATTGAACTAAGATTCCTTTCTCGCGAATGCAACCACCAAGGAAGATTAAAAATAGAACGAAAATGACTCATTGAATTAATCGAATTAAACGAGACAAAAACATGTGAGAAAAGTGGACAGTAACGTAGGAAAAAGGGGAATGGGCGAATTTAAAAGGAGAGGCTATAATAGTTTTTTGGAGAAATTACCTGTTGAGAAGATACTTACCTTACTCGTTCCAATCGCCATTATTTCCTGCATTTTTGAACAGTAGAGATGAAAATTTGACAAGGGAAAATTGAAAATTGTTAAATTTTAAAACTAGATTTAATTTTATTCTAGAAAGTAAGAAATAATGTAAGTACAATGATAATGAAATATACTTGAAACCCAAATTAACATAATAAATTTTTTTCTCTCAATGTTCCTCCTCATTACTGCAGGTATAAGAAATAAATTTCATCAGAGGTAAATTGTTCTTAAATCAAACTTTGAAAAATATCTATTATTCAATATTGGAATACCATCATGATGGCTCTTCGGTTGCACTGGTAGCGCTAACATCAGAAGCTTCTGTGTTTGCCGAAATTTCACTTACGTCCGAAGCATTACTTGCAGCCGATTCATCAGTGGTTTTTTCTTCCTTTTTCTTATCCATTTAGCAAATAGTGATGTTGGAAAGAAAACAAATAAAATCCAAATGAAAAATTAAAACTCCGAATAACTAAGTTAATATGCTCAAAAACTAGCCTATTATACGTTTTTCGATTTCTGATTTAACTTTCATAATTTTATTTAAAAGTTTATTGACTTTATTATAATTTAATTCTTCTTCAACCATAGTTCAATAAGAAGTATCTCTGCCCATTCAAATAAAAATATACAAATATAAGCAGTAGGAATAAAAAATACATAACAGAATGATAAAATTTTCACTCCGTGATAAATTTAACAATTCTGACTCACTCTCTATTCATCCTTCCGACATCCATCACACCCATTCCGTCTTCACATACACTGTCAGATACTACGGGTTATCTCCAAACATTTCTCTAACCAATTTTAAAAATTTTATCTCAACATACGATTCCACCTCAACTCTACCTATCAACCGCGATTCCCTCGATCAAATACGCCTTTTTATTGACACAGAGGATGACAGCAATTTTTTTCTCTTTTTTCATGTTAATCCCGACGGGAATTTTAATCCATAAATAAATAAAATTGTACATTTATTAGATAAAGTTTTAACTCGTTGTGAATGAAATATACTATGAAATTTATATCGTTCATTTGGTACGCGAGTTGCCCATGTATTAACCCATAAGGGAACGTGCTTTAAGCACTAATTGACCTTTTTTAAATAAATTTTTTTTAAAAACTTAAAATTTTGTGGGATTTTATTCCTGATCAGGATTCCGCTTTACATACATTTTGATAGGATTTAAAATTTTGTGGAGTAGTATATTTTCGGTTGGATTTGGGACCAATCGACTCCAAATAATGTGTGGAATCGATTCTAACTCTTACTTTAGTCAGATTCGTTCATTTTACTATCTTCGAATCATACTCCTTCATGTCTCTCAAAATGTATAGGAGAATCGAGTCTTATTATACTCAAATCACGAATCACTTGCACAGCCCCAATTTGAATCATTCTTTAAACAGTGATTATTAAAGCATTGTAATTACACTACAATTGCAAGATTGACAAATAGTATATAATATACTTTATGGAAAAGTCGATTATTAACTTTTTGTGTTTCATTTTTTGTTTGTTCGTTCTAAGAACCAGGTAGATCTTTTTTCTAGTTCTGCTTTGGGCAATACGTTGAAAATTTAGTGTTAGCTAGCAGTATTAGTTCAGCATGGATTTAGATCCGAATTTCCATAGTTTATTCTATAAAGAGAAATGGGATTTATTAAATGGATTATTTGAAAAATCAGATCAAACTATAATCGGAATTTACAACGACCCTTTTATTGGAGTATGTTTGACCAATATCATACTTTCCATGATTACTTCCAGTCCCACATTGATGAAACATGTAGCAGAGAAGCAAAAATGTAAACCTTTCGATCTTTGTAACTATATGAAACATATGTATGACTGTCTCAGGACACCTGTGCCAGGTCCGATGGGTAAATTAAATGATACTATAGGAGATGTGTTACGTACTAGCATCTTGACATTGGCTAAAAATGTGCCATATGCTTCTAAATTTGGTTTGACTGGAGACTATTTACTAGTAAAAGCATGTGCTAATTCGAAAAATTTACGAATGATTACTTACGAACGGTTTAAGCCAAAATGTGAACGATTATTGAAGAATGCAAAAGTAAATGATGGAAGAGATCGGGTAAGGTGGGATTTAATATTGGACGATATGTTCGATGTGAGTCCGTCAACAATTCGTTATCATGGACAAACGTTCGTTTACACATTTCGTCCAAATATTGAAATGTTAAACTTGGAATTTGCGATTTACCCTTTTCCTAAAAACCAGTTTTATACACCGAAACCGTTCATTCCTAATTATGAAAAATATCTCTTTCCGGCCACAATGAAAGTTTTAGAAGGTAATTTAGCGAAACTTGCCAAACGTCCCACTGTGGTTCAAATGAGTGTAACTGAATCTGGCGTATTTGAAGTCCATCCAAAAATCATTGAAGATCTTGGAAATGCTGCAATAAACGCATTTCATGCATCTTGTTGTTGTTGGTATAATATTCGCAATTTCCCAGTTGTTCTTCGACGCCAACATCATACGATACCACAGTTGAAGAATAATGAGGTGCTCAGAGTAGCGTTGCCATTTGGTGAAGAAAAGGTAATTTATGAAGTGAAAGCAATCTCTATCGCGTTAGATGAAGAATTTGTGATGATGTTCGATCAGTTAATACCATATAAATTTATGCCTCATCAGAAAAATCCTGAATGTGTTAATGCTTATCTACCTCAAATTATGGATTTCATAATGAAACAATCCACTCGAGTTTACAATTATTTGAAAAAGAAGAAGTATTTCATCCGAGAGAAACTAGAAGTAATTTGTGAGTGGGTACAATCATATGCTCTCCATCGTTTCCAGATGCAACCTAAGGGTATTCATGTCGTGGCCTTAATTCAACATCATCATCAATGGCTTTTGATGAATGACGATTATTCAGTCAAAGTGGATGATATCGGAACTTTTACGGAATTATTAAAGTTGGAAAAATTTAAAGGTGTGTTAATGGAAAAGGAATAAATTCGGAAATGTAGGAAAATATTACATGTCTTGTCGTTTTTTTGTTCAAAAATTAATTTCATAATTTAATTTCAAGTAAAAATAAATATTAATGTTATTATTATTAGTATAACCAATCCGCCAATGACGTACCATTGACGACGATCTGTTTTAGTAAATTGAATACACAAAAATTTTTTTTAGGAGAAATATATTGACCTGAACTGATTCTTGTCAATTTTGATAATTTCCTTAAATTCGTTTCCAATTTCGTTTCAGTTTCGCCCATGTCATTACTGAAACTTTGGAGATTTCTAGTGAATGCATTAGAAGAAGAATGGAACTTTTGAAGAATAATTAGAACTCAGCTTGATCGTCCAATTCATTTCCGATTAATTCGGATTTATTCTTTAGACTTGCAACCGTCGTTCCAAGTTGTTCCAATTGTAAGTCTTGTTCATGGACAAGATTCTTTTGAGTTCAAATTAAAAACATAATGGGAATAAATAAATCTCACCTCTTGTTTAGCCAACAGACGATATTCTCCCATTATTCTACCAAATTAAATTATTCATAAAAACTTAAAAATAGAACGGAAATTATTGAATTTAAAAGGCTACTCTTTCAAGTTAATCCAATTTACACAACAATTAGAAATTCATTGTTTTACCATGTTTCACGAGTTGACAATAAAATAATGAGTAAAAGATTTGTAATCGATAAAGAAGATCAGAATGACGATAACGATAGATGAAAATAGATTAGAGAAAGAATTCAATCAAATTGATTCGATGAATGTGGAGGATCAAGATGATCGACCACCACCAAAAGTCTGTTTATTGTGTACGAAAGAATTTCCGAAACCGGAGCAAAGTATTATCCATTTTGCACAATCAAAACATCGACAGAAAGTTTTCAAAGTTATGAGACATAGTCAGTTGTCCGTTCATCATGATGCTGCCATGAAAGAATTAGAGGAAGCGATGAGGAAGAAAGAAGAGGAAGATGAAAGAGAACGAGAAATGATAGAAAAAGGCGAAGTCGATGAGATAGTGGAAGAGAAGGAAACGGAAGAAATAATTTTAAGTGATGAAGAACAAAGAATCAAATCTGAGATTCATGATTATCGTGTCAATTATATGTTCTGGTGTTCCATATGTAATCAAGGTGTCAATAGTGAAAGAATGTTGGTGACACACAAACAATCACCAAAGCATAAAACTGCTGAAACGGTTTATAACAAATATGCTGATCTTATAAAGAAGCCATATGGAGAAATGAGTGAGGAAGACAGGAAAAAATTATTCTATGAGAAATATATACCTCCTAAAGAAGATTAATCTTATTATTCATATTTTTACTTTTCATTTATCAAATTTTCTTATTATTCATTTCTCAACGACAATAAATTTTCATTGTTAATCCAATATTGTCGTTTTCTCGTTTTATTTAAAATTCTATAAACCTCTTTCGCTCTTAAACTCATTTCAATATATTTGTATATTGTTCAAAATTAATGAAATGCATTTATAAATGGTGAGTATTTCAAAGATGAGTTGATTTGAATTATCCATTTGGACCGATAACAGGATATTCATATTCATCTTCTTTGAATGAAGACGGAAATAAGATACTATTTTGGGGTATATCTCTTCCAGCGAATATTGCATTCAGTAGAGCAAATAACAGATAGAATACTCCGTAAACTATCATTCCTCCAGCAAATATATATACCGCGTTTTTAATATATTTCTTATTATATTTCACTAGATGATCAAGTTCTGTTCGAACAACTTCAAAATAAGAAATTAAATAGGAGGAGAAAAAAATAAAACATTTATTCAATCGTTTTGTCCATTTATATAGTAAACGGATTCCCTCAATCACTTCTTTTATTACAACCAATGATGTTTTGAGAAAATGAATTATAACTAGGTTGAATTGACATATCGTATCTAATCGAAGATTATTCAAATGTTTCACTGAAAAAGAAAAATTTTTCAAAAGAACAAAATAATGTGATAATAACTTAATTCTATATTGTTTTCCTTGAATGCTTTCTCCTGATCAACATTATCATCATCTTCTTCGTTGTCGTCCTCTTTCTTAACCATTTTCCACCTATCTTTTCCTGCATAATGTTTCTCTTTCGTTTTACATTCGGGTAATCGATATCTCTTAACATATCTTCGTTTCCTTCTAACTTTGGCGAGATCTTGCTTCTTCTCATGACTAGTTCTTTTTCTGTTAAAACATTAAATTTTGTCTTGTTCACAAAACATTTAACTTGCCACCTTTGGCTAGTTTATAATAATACATTCGACTCCTAGTACATGGTTTTGTTTTATATTTATCTTTTTGTTTTGCCATTTAAACATGGAAAACGGATCCAATTGAAAAAGCAAAATATTTTCATCTATCAAAAATTTATTTATTCGAATCAAATTAAATTGGTGGATATTTTCTCGGATAATCATAATCGTCATTATTCAATGTTGGCGGTAATAATAATGTGGCCCTTGCCAATAGTTTCTGTTTATAAACTCTTTGGAAAAACCAAATGCATATCAATCCAACAATCAAATAACATAATAAAATTCTCTTTCGTCGATTGGAAATGGAAAAGATTCTTCGAAGTATTTCTTTAAAATGTTTTATCATACGTCTCAACCATTCCACTTAATGAAAGATAATTTTGACAATTTATAATATTTGTCGATAAAAAACTGTAACGTGTCAGAAATCGATCAATTCCTCCACAACAATCATCTATGAAGTTTAAAGTTGGTCCAATTGAAATGATACTTGAGTCACTGGATCCAACTTCTTTCTCTTTCTCTTTCTTCTTTTTTTTCTTTTTCGGACATTTGGGACAATGATCATATTTTTGAAATTGTTCACAACGACGCTTTCCCAATTCTATTACCAAAAAATGTTAATATTAATATCTATTAAATTCATGTACTTTGATGATATTTTAAAAGATGATTATGATATTCAACAACTTCATCCCGTAATCTATTCAGTTCTCTATTACGACAAATTTGTCGGCACAAATTTTCATTCAACGGTTTTATTCGATGTTTCTGTCGATTTCCTCTTCTCCTCTTCCATTTATAAACTTTGTATGCTTGCTGATTCTTTTCTCTATTCTCTTCTCGATCAATTTCTTCAAAATTAAGTGTTCCGCAAACTGCTATTCTAATGATAAACCTTCGTCATGTCGATGTTTTTTTGTCATTTGAATCGAAAATCGTATTTCACTTCACTTTGGATAATCGGTATAAATAATGAAACATTGGGATAGATTGAATGAAAATTTCATTGATAATGCAAAACTATTTGGTTTGTGTTGAAACCGAAATGGATTACGAACATAATTATTTAATTCAACTAAATGTTCTTGTTCTATACCTAACAACTCACACTTTTCAGTTAATAATTACTAAACATAAGTTCATTTGTAAACGTTATCTTTAAATAAGATTCATTTCATTTAGAGACAACAGTTCATCTTTTTTTAAATTTGAGTAGTTTTCTTTTGAATGTCTTGACAAAATTGTCTTTCATCAAACAAAGTTGGGAATTGCAATTTCATTAATATTTGGCTGCAACTACAACTATGATGTAAACAAATAAGACTTTTTCAAAAATCTTCTTGAAAAAAATAACTGACAACTTGTGAGATTGTTGTAAAACAAAACGTTACTTTAATGGAACTTTTGAATGTTCCACTTCGAAATATTCTTCAGAAACTCCATTAATTTTGGCATTACTTTCATTCTATAAATCTATAATACTCTGAAATTTTTGGTCAAAGCGCTCAAAGATATATTTCATGCACTATTTGATAAAAGTTCCAATTTCTTCCTTTCTCTACAAGATTGAATTCGGGAAATAGGAAGCATAGATAAACGAAATATGTCATCCATATTGATAATAGGTCTCTGTCTTCAAGACGCAGCACAAATTTTCTTTCTCCACCATGATCTGAATTAAAAAACGGAGAAAGCATGAGAATATGTATATAACATATATTTATTCTCCACTACTGTGGAGATAACAATTCATTGTCGTTATACGATAAATGTCGTTATTTTATGTCAAATTAAACTATTACTTTCTGAGTTAATGAATAAGTTAAATATTTAGAAAGCAAATATTTCATATCCTTGTATGAAAAAAACAATTAATATGTACTTTATTATTATTATAACTTGTATCATTCCCTATAACTTACGTTAAACATTTTCGGTCTTAGGTGGCTTTAGGTATCTGATTGGCATCATTGAACTCTGTTTGTCTTTTTCACTCAACTAAAAATCAGACTTGCAGAGTTTACAATGATAAAAATATTTTATGATATATTTATGCAAAAAAAATAGAAGATACACAAATAAAGTTTTACTTTAAAAATGATAAACTATCATCATAGCGATATTCTGTTGTCGTTTCAAATTAATAATTCGATATTTCTAATTTTCAATTAATGAGAGAACATGTTTCGTTGACTTTATTATATAAACTTCAAGAATAAAGAAAACATTACGTAGAAAAATAATAATTATCTTAAAATTTTATACAAAGAAATTGAATTTATCCTGAACATCCATGACAGCCACATTGCACACACTCAATCACTCGATTATTTTTCATTTTCTCTTTTGGAACTCGACATATGCAATTAGTTCCGAAATTTGTATCTTTTGTTTGAATACAGCGAAGACAACATAAATTTTCATATCCTAAATGGAAAAAAATTATATGATTAGAGAAGAAATGGGAGGAACCTTGTTTTTTCCATTTTGCAATAAGAGCCGCATCACCAATCCTTTCTTTTAAACAATAATCATAAAGTTCTCTGCTGATTACTTTCCTTTTGTAGAACATTTCATAAATGAACCGACTACGTTGGTGATGGATCTGAAATATCGGCCATAAAGATTCTACTTTTCGCTTACCTTCATGTGATTCAGCTTCAGCTTCCTTCAATTTCGCATTAAGTTCTTCAATCATAGGTTCGATTAAATCCCATCCTTCTGGAGGAGGTTTGTTTGAACGTCGTATACGACTCATTGTCGTTTGTTCGATTCTAATTGATTTATTTCACTTATAAAATATATTCTTAAACGAATTTATTTTTACTCAACCTATAATAAACGAGATTAAGATTATTCTCGTAAAAATTGTAAGCCGAACTAATTTGAATAAAATATAAAAATGATAAGTCGAATTTTAATCAATCGTCAAAGATATATAACTGGTAGCCGGACAGTTCGACTCCTTTTGAGTTGCTATTCAAAAATGACAGGTCTACTTGTTTCTTAAAACTTCTTTGGACAGTTCTACTTCTTTTTTTCACTTTGGTGGACACTTCTACTCTTTTTTAAGAAATTAGGGACAGTTCTACTCCATCGTTTATTGCTTTTAGACAGTTCTACTCCTTTTTTTATAAGACTCCTTTTCCTAAAAATATGGACAGTTATACATCTTTCTCTCAAGAAATTCTTTACATTGCGCTACCTATTCTCTTCTCTCGTCGAGTCTTTACACTTATTGACAAGATCACTGAATCGAACTTCCATATTACACAAATTCCGAACATAAACATCCTAAATAATCGTTCGGTTTTTTCGCATACAGTTCGTTATTACGGGTTATCGCGTGAGATTTCAATTGAAGATTTAAGAGATTTTACTTTTTCCTATGAACCCGCAATTTCTATGTCAATCGATATGGATTCTCTCGCTGAATTACACCGATTAATCAATATCGGCGATGATCAAACTTTTTTTTCCACTTTTTTCTAATTTATCCCAACGGGAATTTAATTGACAAATAATAATAATAAACTAATCACATTCGTGGAATATTAGAGCCAGTTGTAAGTAACTTCATAATCTCGTATAATTTTTTTGTTAACAGAATGAAAGACATTTATTTTTTTTAAACGAAATAAAAAAAACTCATCAGTCTGCATATATTTGTGAAACACAGTGGAAAAAGATGGAAAAATTCCTTCCGTCGAAAATTTTTAACGTCGATATCAAACTTTCATAGTTCTTAATATCGGTAGTTTTTCTCTTTTCAAAAATAAATGGTACAGGAGCTTTTCATATTTGAAGCATTTAATTAACGCATTTTCAAAAATACTTCTCTGATATAAAAGTGTCCGATTACTTTAAATTCCTACTGTATAAATACTTCAGAAGGATTTAGTACTTTTAAGATCGTTATTTTTTCTCTCGAAAAAATTGTAAATTGTTTGTTCGAGGAAAATTATTAATCGTGCGGTTGAAATTATTCCACAATTTAGGGGGGAATCTTGCATTTTTCGAAATATAATTATCCTCAAAGTACTCATATATTACTTTTGTTTCTTTTGGTATTTGACTTTTTAAATAAGAAAAAACAATGTTCAATGAACGATAAATGCATCAATGCACGGCACAATGCATCTTAAGGATTCTAACTAAACTGTTTATGAGGCAAAAACAATGATTTATTTAGCTAAAACGATCGATCCTAATTATTTTGATGTTTCTTTAACAAAATTCGAATTTAAAATCTAAAACGTTAAAATGTGATTATTTGGAATTATTATTTTCAGTTCGATAATTAAACACTTAACTAATAATAAACTAAATGATGATTTAAATATAATATATTTATGGAGTGTTGGAATGATGAAAAATTATCTTCCCTCTCGGTCAATAGTTGGACGTGTATTCACCATGTCCATAATTAATTTGTCTCGAGCGTATTCTTCTTTATCTAATTTAACCAATAAGTTCCTTTGGACATCTCTTCCATGTTGTGCTTGACGATCGAACATATTATTAATCGCATTCTTATTCGTATCACACACTATAACGATCCTTGTGAGACTGCTTTTTTCTCCGTTGCATTCCACATTCATCATTTCCGATGGAACGAAAAGTATGGGACGTGACGGTTGTCTTCCATTAATGCCAAAACCGGTTGGCGTTCTTTTTGAGTGGTAGAACATGATGCCTTTACCAGAAGATAATACACGAAAAGTAGGTGATAACTGAACAGCTAATGCTTCATATGAACCACCGTTATTCATATGATCAGCAATACTCTCATCCATCGCAATCATATATCGATGATTTTCACTACTTTCCAAAACGATGAGAAATGACGAAGTGTAATTTAAGAGACGTTTCTGTAATTGTGTGATACTGAATCCGTGTAGTTCGGTATCGAATAAGACATGAATATGATTAACATTTCGAACAAATGATGATGACGGTTGTTGCAAATGTAAATATGGTGGATAATGATCTAATTCACACTCATTTTGATAGAATAAATTTATTGTGGATGAAAATGTTGGTTCATTGACATTCAACTTAATTAGTAAAGGAAAGAAGAATTGCACTTGAAATGTCCCATTACATAACCACCACAACAAATATGCGTCGTCTATTCGGAATGATGATTTGGAACATGCACCGAGATCCTTTTTCATCATTCGCGCGTCATCACAATCACCAGGACTATCCGTAGAGATGTTGCCACTAGTCGTATTCGTTGTCATTAAACTTGAGGTCATAGCTGCATTTTCATTCGTTTTATTTTGGAAATTGAATATCTGAATAAAATATTTTCATTTTATTTTTCTTAGATGGATGAACTTGTGTAATTGGAATCAACTGATTATGTGTATTAGTAATTGCACACAATTGTACCACATTCAATAAGAATATGTGTAAAGATAAGAACATGGCAGGGAAATATTGCATGACCCATTCATTTAGTATCGTCATACTCCCTTTCAACATTTGATAATTATCTTCTTTTTTGTTCTTCATAAACACATTCTAATTAACATTATTATAATAAAACCAATAATAAAATTAAGACAAAAATAAAACCAAATGATCTACTATTCCATAAAGCAATTGACATTTACCTTCTAATACGTCCAACGTTCTCTTTTGTAATTTGTGATTTTTTTTCAGACGAAAACTTAAATCTTCATTCAAATAGAACACCAAGCAACAAAGTTTCACCAATTTCTTAGTATCTATAAGGAATTTACAAGGTCATGTTATAGAAAAGTTCAAAATATTTTAGAAACCGAAAAAATCAGCATTGCCTAACATATTTCCATAAAAATTGATAATTGAACTTTCATTAGCTGGTAAGTTGATGACGGTTTCTAAAACATTCGCATGAAGTAAATCATTTAACAATTGATGATAATTCTCCAACATATTTTCCTTTCCAAATAAATCTGATAACAATTTATTGACATAATTCTAAAATTATCGGGAAATTAAATAGACAGTTTGAAAATTAATGAGAAATGAACCATCACATGAATAGCCTTCACCAAATTTATTGATTCGAGATTATTAAATCTCTGGATGGCTTGAACACAATTTTTGAGAATCAAATAATCATGTCTCTTTTCGGCAGAAATATCTGACACTCTGTTATTATTCACTTTCCCATTCTCATTTCCCATTTTTCTTTGTTATATATGATTTTATAAAAAGTCGATAATTAATAATTGTGAAAAATTGAATATTCCAAATTATTGATATTTTACCCAAATTTCTTCAACTTTTTTGCGCTAACTTAATTTTTCATTTTGTGGAATTAATTTTATTAATAATAAAATTATTCATTAGAACGATTAAAAATAAGATTTGAATTTGTTATTAAAATGACTAGATTTGTTGAATAATGAGCAGGAATTAATTTTTTAAATTTATTTACACAGCTAAAATTATAAACGAATATGATGTTCGAGAATAATTCATTAATTATTAACAGAAATAACTAAATAATTTAACCGTTTTATCAGTTTCGTTGACGACGCAGAAAATTAGAAAGATAATTTTAAAGCAAAATGGCAGATAATCAGAAAGCTCAAGAAGAGGAAGCGAATGAAATTATTGAGAATTATAGGAATAAAATAGATTTGAAAAATGCTGGTGATGTTCTCTATACGATTGAAGGTTCAGTTTTCGATAAATTGTGTTAACTTCATAATCTTTTCTTTTTAGCTGTTGATTTGCCAACTGAATTCCAAGATGAAAGTTTCGATTATGAAGAAGTTCCTATCGATGATCATTATGCTTATGGTTTCTAGAGAATTTTCATTCATTTCCATTATGTTCAATTGTAGAGGGAGAAGAGACATTGGAAGATATTATAAGAAATATTAAAGATAGTGAGAAGGCCAAACAAGGACCGAGTGACATTCCACCTGCTGAAATTATTGAACATGTCGAATTAGCTGATGATTTTGTGAGAAATTTCTTATTAAAAATGAAATTATATAAAACTCTCGATTGCTTTCAAAACGAAGTATATGATGAAATACAAATCAACCCATCTTCCTTATTAGCCCGTCAAGAAATGTCTACTGATGATATAGAATTGACAACTAATGTACCTGGATGCGGGAAGCCGTTTATCGTTCCTACTGCTTTACTCGAATGCGATAGATTAGAAAATGAGAATAATTTTCTTAAAACTGAAATTGTGAAATATACGAAAATTGCCGAGTTATTCAATTTCATTAAATTCTAATGAAATTATCTGAATTTCTTCTTTTTGAAAGCGAATTGAAAGAAAAATTTATTTCATTGAAACGAGAACGAGATTTCCATCGTTTGAATCATCGTCGTGTTGCTCAAGAGAAGAATTTTTTGGTGACTAAAATCAAGAAATTTAAAGATCAATTCGAACAATATAAACCGTTAATGGAAGATATGAAAGTACGATGCACGAAAGCACTCGTCGAACGACATACGATGGAGATACAACGAGATAAAGCAGTGACGGAACTTCTAAGTTATAAGGCAGCACATGGCGATAGAGAAGCAGCAGATGTGTGGAAACTTGCCGATCCCACAAAAACTCAAGAAAGATTAAAAGATTTTCAAGAATTGGAACGAATTCTCTCAAAGAAAGATACAGAAAAACTTCAATATGAATTTGTTCATCCATTAGTTAAATAATTTTTGATCTACTCGACAATCTCATTCTTACTGTTTTTATACAAACAGGATAGTAGTTGGGGAAAAGATCGAGGATTTAATCCATTATTGAATCTATCTAAAATTCCCAGAGATCTATCTCATCTTAAGGTGAATCATGAATTACGTATTCATGAAGGTGCAGTAACTTGGTTAATTTGAAGTTTTAATTAATCTTTAAATTAATCATCTTCCAGTGTGCGATATCATCCAACGGAAAATTTAGTCGTTTCCTGTAGTGATGATCAGACGTGGAAGATAACAAAATGGTCAGAAGAAAATACTTTAACTTCAGGTATAGATGAAGCTGGATGGTTATCTTCGATTGACATAAATATGAAGTTCGTACAATTTCAATATCTCAATAAACTTTTCTGATTTAAAAGAGGAGATCGAATTGTTACAGGTTCTGGTTCGAGTCATACCAGAATATGGAATGCTAATACCGGAAAACGATTACATACATTTGCTGGTCATATCGGTCAAGGTTCGAGGAGATGAATATTATATTTTTTGAAATAATTATATTTTTAGTTTGGGAGGTGAATTTTCATTCATGTGGAAATTTCTTCGCCAGTGCATCATCTGATAGTAAGATTCGGGTATTCGATCTAAACAGGTTCTACTCGTTTTTGATTGTTGTGATTCTTCAGAAAATTTCAGTCAACGTTGTCGAACTATCTTACGTCATCATAATGATTCGGTCAATTCAGTACAATTTCTCTATTTTTCACATTTAATTGTATCTGGATCATCTGATAAAGTTGTCGCTCTGTGGGATGGTAGAACGGTTAATTAATAAAGATAATATTTCTTCATTTGAATTATTTTCATTTAATTCAGGCACATGTAGAACAGATGTTTATTGGACATAAAGCTTCAATCAATTCAACAAGATTTTCTCTAAGAGTTTCACTTTCTTGTTTTCTCGTACAAAATGAAATTTTTGTTTAGGGTGACTCAATTATTTCATGTGACGCAAGTGGCACTGCCTTATTATGGGACTTACGTACACTACGTCCAAGACAGCGTTATACACATAATGATTGTATTAATTGTGTAGAATTTAATACATCCGGTTTTCTTTTATCCATTTTATTTCATTGTTTATTTCATCAACTAATTTCTAGCTCCAGAATTGGTATTTGGTTTAAAAGATGGTCATGTCGAATTTGTGGATGTGGAACAGAAACGTGAACCATTAAGGAGAAGTATTCATGATGGAGGAACATTAAGTATCAGTGTCAACCACAGAAGTACTGGTATGGTCACTTCGGGAAATAATCAATGTATAGCCGTTTGGCAATAATTTAAATGAAGAAATCAATTTTCAAAATACTTTTAATAAAAACTTTTAAACAACAAATGTTTCTGAAAATGTTTTAGTACAATATTCTCGTACAATCGGTACACCATATCGATAGGTGACATAAATGACAGACATTACGATTAATAATCCAAACGAACCTGATAGTCTATAATTAGGAACAAAAGAATTAAAATAATAATCTTACAGTCGATAACATTATTAAGAAAATTTCTCTGTCTTCGGGACAAGCAATTCTGGCTCTTTTCAATGTCTCTGAATATATCGGATAGAAAGCGCATGGCCAAAAAAGCCGATACGGTTTTGGTGTGGCTGCTGTTTTACTCGACATTTAAATTCGTAGTGAAAGAATAAATGTTGAATAAAAAAATTTAAACTGAAATATGGATTTTTCAAATATCTAATTCTTAATAATTTTATTTTCCTTATTACACCAAAACTCTTTCGATATATATGTATCGATATTGTTAGATAAAGATACAGAAATATAATTCTTTATTTAGTTAAATATTATATATCTGGAATATTTCATGAATATTTCAGTGAATAAATTTAACTACCTTAAATTATTTAATCGAAAATAAGAGATTAATAATGGAAGAAAATATTAAGTAAAATTCCAATATTTTCTTTGAATAAATCAGTAAAAGAATACTTTTAAAGTGAAGGAAATATGGTGGTAGAGAATTTTGAAGTGGATAAATAATTCATCACATTGAGGTGTTTGAATGATTGATATCTTTGATCTTTGTCATCAGTAAGAGAAAGTTAACAGAAACAAAATTATCCTGTAAAGTAGTTGATAGATCCACCTACGCTAATCAAACAATGATATTCAATTTCTTAAATCCTCTTAATCATCAACTTTGTCAGACAGTTTGGAGTGAACAGATGAAACAACGAAAATTATTCTTTCTAATTTTTTGAGTTAATTCACGAAGCCTTGACCCTTAATAGTATATGAATCCATCATTTGCCTTATAGGCAAAAACATATAAATTTAGATAAGAATTAATGACTCAACCATTAAACTTATCATTAGTATCATAAACTGATTTTTCTGTGTTTGAAAAGTAGCTCTTCAAATTAACTATCGACTCGTTTAATTGAAAAGAAAGTCTTGAAATTTAATTAATGGAATAAGAAATGATTCCATTACTCAAGAACCATCTACCGCACTATTCATTATTGGTTAGAAGTGTAATTCTTTTTTCTCCAAATCCTTTACCGTGTTGTCAGATAATTCACATATTGTTAAATGTAGTTATCTTCTGCATTATTTTCTATCAATATTTCCAATTTGACAAATATTTCTACTTGAGAGAAATTACAGGAGTTTCATTTACATTATATTCCTTTCTTATAATTAATTTATTATCATTTTAGTGGACTATAGCTTTGTCAAGAGCGGCTGCTGGTTGTATCAATTTCAATTGTTTCTTGATTCTTCTACCCATCTGTCGAACGATCAATTCAATCTTAAGAAATTTTTTCCTCGTTCTATTTATTAATTAGCTCAATATTTCATTTGAAATTTTTCCTTTTAGAAACGGATAAACATCTTTTGTCGAATGATTGATAATTCCATCGACTACCATATTATTCTTGCCTATACTCTTATCTTTTGGTCAAGTTAGGTAGCTTTTTTAGAAAACGAATAAATTAGAAAATGTTATTAGTCCTACACATTCTGGGACATATATTCAATTTAGAACATTTAATAGTTGCTTGGAATTATCAAGAGCAACAGAAATGGAATAACGGTTCTATGACGGAAAGTGATCGACCTTTAATTCGTTTCTTAATGGGATTAACCAATGACAATAGTGTTGATCCATTTCAAAAGAGACACGTCGGTATCTCATCGTATGTTCTCTATACTTGTGCACCTGGATGGACTGGTATTGGAATGGTAATCATTTTGACAATTATGTTCTTTTCAGCTCAATCTTTCGTTCGGTTAAACATTTTTTGATTTATTCGAAACTGTATTTATTTTTCTTAGAAAAATATTCTTCAAAACTTTCTTTCGATTACATTATTTATTTCTTCCATTTCTCATATTACTTTGTTTTCATGGAATTGGGTTGGATTTTAATTGAATTACTGAAAAAATTATTTAATTTATTTTAATGATAATTTATGATCTGAAGAGAATTAGTGAGATATCAAACAAATGTGAAAGTTCATGATCCTAACTACTGTTCCTCACGTATCAATGAATGGACAGAAAGTGAAGGTAAATGTCCTCTACCGACGTTTGAAGGAACGAAACCTGCATCGTATAAATGGATAATATTTCCTCTTATAATATTTTTTATCGAATTATTAATACGTTTTATACGGCTCTGGGAGAAAGTTGACGTAGTTGAAGTTCTACCAATTTCTCTGTTTTTTTATTAAATGATGATTATTAAAAAAAGACAATGATTCATTCGTCAAATGTAGTGGAATTACGTTTAAGGAAATATTCATTAATTGATGAATATGGTCACAATATGAAATATGCTGTCGGTTCGTATCATTCTAAAATAATACTTTATTCATTTTCCACTTTTGTTAGGTCAATATGTTTCTATTCTTATTCCAAATATTTCTAAATTCGAATGGCATCCCTTCACCATCACATCATCTCCTTCAAATGACACTTTCTTTTCTTTACACATCAGAGCTGTTGGCGATTGGACGAATGCTTTGAAGGAGATGGTAGAAGAAATGAACACTGTAACAGCAATCTGCACGGTCAACAATATGACTGAAAATGAAGTTGATAGGAATATTCAACATAAATTATGGGATCGAAATTATAAGATTCGAGTGAATGGTCCATTTGGAGCACCTGCTCAAGATTACTTCCTTTATGATGTGGCTATTTTAATAGGTGCCGGTATCGGTGTTACACCTTACGCATCTGTTTTGTCTGATTTACAGTTAAATATTTTATTTCGACGTATCGAATATTTATTCAATTTGAAGATTTCAATTATCCAAACGACTAACAAACGAAAATCCGAATAAGAAATGGAGTTTCGATCGTTTGAAGCATATCCATTTTTATTGGCTTTGTCCACAAATTAAAGATTTCTCATGGTTTTCACAAATATTCGAACAATTGGATAAAAGTCAAATGAAAATGTATTCACCTCAAAAACAAAACGAATCGTTATCTGATTCCATTGGAACATTACTTATCAATAATCGAATTCATTTAACGAGACCTCTTAATCCCGACCAAGTTTTAGACAATTCAAATTTTTTATTCCTACATTTATTACCTGAACTTATTTCAGATCAAATCAACAATTGACAATTACTCAAATTTTGTTGATAATTTTACGAAACTCCACCTGACTAAAACTTATTTTGGACGACCCAACTTCTCCCAACTCATTTTACAAATCAATGAACGATATAGAGACAAATATTCACGAATTGGTCTCTTTTGTTGTGGACCACCAACATTGAGTGCTTCCTTGAAAAAATTATGTAATGAAATGAATCATCTCAATTCCAAACTGTCCATTCACTCCACCTTGTATTACAATGAGGAAAAATTTTAGTTTTAACTACAAATTCGAATATATTCAATTTCAGATATTCATACTTTTTTTTCATCCCACAACAAGACTATAAGACAACAATGACGAACCATTTATAATTTTTGTAATTAAATTCCTTTTTTGAAAATAAAATGTAATGTACTAACATATTGTAACTGGAATTAGAAAATTCCCCAAATCTCATATGACATATGATAATCATAAAACAAACAGAATCATCAATGTCTTATGCATTATTAGGTATTATTATTATGTAGTGATAAAAAAAAAATAAACACACAATTTAATGCGTGCGTTATTGGAAATGATTTATAATTTATGTCCTCTTTCTTTTCATCTGGAAGAGATGATTAATTTCATAATCAAAAATGTTATAATAGAATTGTAAGTTTAATCTCATAAGCATAAAAGAGTTGCTAAAAAACTTTCTAAAAATTGTGAAATAAATTTTTTCCTAACGTTTCGTTAGATTCTTTAAAACAGAAAGGATATTTTGATAAATCTTTGTGAAGAGGACTTATGTTTAATGGTGATGGAATGGGAAATTTCCGATCTTCCAAATCTTGCCACAAAATATTAGAGAATAACTGTTGTTCTTTAATTTCCTCATAATCGTTTTTACTTCCTAAACGAAGATGTTGTTTAATCCTTAGTAATTTCTTGATAACAGAATATACATCATTATAACTTTCTTCCCAAGTGTCAGTAATATCTTTTGCTAACAGAGAACATTTCCTAAAAAATTTACAAGTTGGATATTTGGGAAAATTGCGAACGGCATCTTCATAAATCTGAAACAATTCGAAATCACCACAAATCATGGAAATTTGTCCATTTTTCAATTTTAATTTAGGTAGTTTTCCGAATGGAACATTTCCAAATGTGTTGGACAATTGATAGAGAATGACACCAAATGACCACCAATCAGTAGGATAAGAATATCCTTTCATTAAAAACATTTCTGGTGAATTATGTGTAGGAAGACCGACTAGTGACGATGCAACCGGAAATTCTGGTTTAACTTTCTTGCACAAATTCAATTCGCATAATTTTATATAACCCGTATTCACATCCATCATAAATGAAGCTAAATTGATATTGCGATGAATGATACATATTCGATGGAGATAACCGATTGTCAATGCGATTTGCGCACCGAAAAAGGCAATATTGGCGGGAGATAATGGTAATAAGGATTTGAGTGCGATATCCATTCGTCCTCCATTGATATATTCGAAAATTTCAAATAAATTATTATTGGTTTGATGAGTAGATTGTAATTCCAATATAAATGAATTCATACTAATATTGGAGAATGATTGACGTTCATTACTAATTAAATTCTGCCAATTCTTTAAAATCACTCGATATTTATCGATAATTCGAATAATATGTAATTCCTTCTCAATCTTACTCGTTTTTGTCGTGTTATTTAAAGTTTTTGGTGCGAAATATTTGATGAATATTTCATCGTATAACATCATCAAATCATCTTTCTCTTGTTGATTGTCAGATGATAATTTCTTTTCTACATCCACCTCCAAATTAGTAGTACTTAATCGTCGAACAAATTTCCCCTCTGATCGCGGTGAATAATGACCAACAAAATACACACTCACTTCGTCTGCACAAATCATTCCAACTAAATGATATTCGTTTAAAATTGAAGGGAAATAGTCTAATTTCTTTGTTAATTTTAATGCAGATGATGATGCTTTGGATGACATGACATCGATGAATGTCGCACTTCGACCTATCACAATCTTATTATGATGTACATCTTCGTTCTTTTCTTCGAATCGTTTCAACATCGATTTCATATCATTCCGTTCCATATTCACATTCGATTTACGTGCACTCTCCACCATAAATATTCGTGGATGATGATTAGATTTGAAAGGCATCGATTTCGAAAATGAAAGACCGACATTGCTTCTGGTTTTCAAAGAATATTTTTTTGAATAATCCTCATTCATTTTTAGCAAGTTATTTTGGTAGAATGCTCGTTGATAATTATTTATTAGATAAATTTAAAATTATGGAAGAAAAACTTTTTTTTAGAATAAACATAAAAAAGGAAAATTGAAAATGTTTCTTTTATTTTAGAATTCATTTTTTTTTCTATAAGAAAATAGTTTAATATTCATAATAATTATTTTGACGATCAAATGTTCGATCTATGTCAGCCCAGGAAGCTCGACACATTGGACATCGACTATTCGTCCCTTCAGTTTTCACCCATTTCTTTATACAATGAAAATGGAAACTGTGATTGCATTTACCTGAAGCAACTGGACAACTCGTTCCTGGTAAAGTACAATCAGGACAACATGCATCAAAATAGCAACGGCAAATGCCACAAGTATCGTCAGTTGCTATCCATTTCCAAATTGCCACACCTTGAATCTTTCCATATTTTATCTTTAATGGTTTCTGGACAATGTTCGTCTCTTTTTTCTTATTATCACCATCAACTTCCATTTATTATCAGTCCCTCGTTAATACGTTTCTATTCGAACTGTCCTAACATCTTCTTTAAACTTTCCTTCACATTAATTCTCAATATGTTATTTGAGAGAGCTTAAACTTAAATGCATATAATTTATTATTATCTCTTCCTCTTCTATGTTTTTGTTTTGCATGATCATGGATTATAATTTATTAGTCAATAACAAATAAGCATTGACTGAAACATAATAGCAATAGTATTATTAATTTGTAAAGTAAAATTTGTTTTTATAATAAATCTTCCATTATTTCAAACAAATACTGAAGTCGACATCTAACAGAATTAGGAGTCCTTGTCTAATAAGCAGCTTCAACAATTTTAAATATGAGAGAAATTTTCTTTCCCAACAATAATGACGATGAAAGAACAATGAAGATTAAAAACTAGAATATTTTGTTTTGTTTAAACAACAGCTTATGAATATTCTAGTCGGTTATTTAATAAAATGAAATCATAGTTGACATTAAATAGCTGATTTATTTTTTTAAGCTTTAAGCTTAATGAGCGTACGAAGTTGGTAGATAATTCATTGAAATTTTGAATAACCAGTCATTATTCTCCAAGTCAGAGAGATATATTAAATAGATAGATAGACAATTTCTTTAGAGATTTGCATAAGAATAAATTTGTGAAGAATGAGTGGTGAATCAGGGAATTTCAATCGTTTGATGCCCAAACGAGATATCAATGGAATGAATCAATTGAATTATTTGAGGAAGGAAGTTGTACCTCAACAAATCATGATTATGCAGAGGAGACACAATTTGTTCTTGAGCGATAATGGTTTGAATCAGAATGATGATTTGAATAATGCGATGCAACGACAATCACCAATGAGTCTCAACCATCAAAGTACGACGGTGAGACATCAATCATTTAACATTCAACAACCGACATCTTATTCGTCACATGTGAATGGGAGAATGTATGATCATGGTTTCATGGGGAATGGACAAGATGCAATCGATGTTTATGAATTATTACCATCATCAGCTGCTGCTACTTATCGAACGAATCCCACATCAACTGTCCAACAGTCAACAAATCGATCAACGTCAAATCAACAACATGTCAATTTAGTCTCTTCACATATCACAACAACTTCTAATCAATTAAATTCCACATATTTTCAATCATCAATGAATGAATCAATTGAAGAGATTCTTTCAACAAATTCATTAAATTCATCTATCACATCCATCTCCGCTCCATCAACAACAACAACAACTGTTACTACGAATGTTTTATCAACAATTCTTCCACGAAATCCAACAACGAATGAAACGGAACGAGAAGCAATTCTTCGACGTCAACGTGTTGAAAATTATATGTTAAGTCGAACTGATCAATCAGTTCATCATCAGGATGATGAATTGATGGAATTGGTGACACATGATGAACCTGTCAATGTAGATGGAAATAATGTCCTCAATAATTTGGTAGCTGCAGATGGTGTCGATCAGAGTCAAGACGCATCAGAACGAATATCAGAAGATGATGATATTTATGTTGAAGATACTTATGCAGAAGATGATTTATCTTCATCACCTTCAATGGAATTGTTACCGTTAACACCGAATGAACGACAGGAACCGATTCCTCCTCCAACTGTCGATGATGCATATGAAGCGGATAATGTAGAATTGGAAGAATCAGATTCGGACGAAGATGATGATCGAGATCATACCATTTTCGATGAGATTAGAGAAGATCGTCATTTCCATCGAATGTTGAGAAATGGAGATCATCGAATTAATCGAACTGGTAGTCAAACTCGTCGAACGTGGTTTGATGAATCAATGCCAGAACGAACAACAGCTGAAGAGGTGAATGAAGATATTTATCGTATAGCTCCTCGACAATTAAGAAGATCGGAAAGAATTAGAAGACGTGCACAAGAAGTAAATGGGATGAATAATGATCAACAATCGAATAGTGATCAAATGGAAGACGAAGATGATGATGATTATCATTCAGTAGATGAACATCCAACTACTCCAGTAAGTGAAGTACCAACATCATCCAATACCATTATGATAAGTTCGTCGGAAACACGTCCAATCAATAATGAGGATAATAATAATAATAATAGTGTGAGAATTTCTGATTATAATACGGCAATGCTTGATGTTCCACTTCCTAATAATACGACATATGCTGATTTGGAAGACACGGTTTTACATCGACAAGGATTAAGGAGACGTCGAAGAAATAATCGAGAGGAAGAATTCCCATTCACATCTACAACTACACCATCTTCCATATTCTCAACAATCATCGATATATCATCATCACATCGTCCACGTCGAACTGGAAGTTATTTGACACCTGTTGATTCAAGAGGAGTAGAACTCATCAATAATCATACAACTGTAACAACAACAACAACTCCCACAACGACATCAAGTGGAACATTCGATCCAAGCGATTTACTTCTTTTCGACAGTGAACATTATAATGCGATTCGTACAATTCCTAATGAATTCTTCCGAACAATGAATTTCAACACTTTCCGAGCGTTCGGTGGAAGTACAACAAGTCAAACGACTACATCGAATAGAACACAACGAACTTATCGTTATTTGATGGGAGAACCATCTTTGTCACCAGAAAGAAACTTAACTCTTTCTGCGTCAGCTTCTTATACGGGAACTCCCGTGCCAACACGTACCTCAAATTTCCCGTCTGCTTTACTTAATTCAGTATTCAGTTCTGGTAATCGATCGATAAGAACAACGACGACAAATGAAGGATCTGGAGTTCCTCCATCTTCCACGACAGATGTTCAAATTCCAACATCAGATGTTGAATTTAAGAACAGTTACAATTATTTGTTAACTCAAACACAAAGATGTGGAAATAAGTCATCAAATGGAAATAGTACATCATCGACTACTCCTTCATCTTTGAGAACGTTTTACACTTTCGCTAATGATCAACCTAATAATGGTAGTAATAGATCAGAGAGATCTAATCGGACGCCCAGTTTATTACAACGTCGTCAAAGAACAATGAATTCAACATTAACTAATAATACATCATCTCAAGAACGATTAAATAATTCTCGAACATCAACAATGTTACGACATCCTTCTCTTATTAATGATATTGTTGATCATGAAGATCATCGAACTTCCACAATGATCACTGTAACATCATCATCAGTTATTCCTTCAACTATAACATCAGCATCATCACCATCTCCTGTGTCGAATGGAACAAGAACATTATACAATAATTTGGTATCTAATGAATTATCAAATTCATCAAATGATTTAATAGAAAATCAGGGAATAAATGAAGAATCGACTTCTGTTCAAAATACTACTCGACAACTTCAACATACATTCAATACATCTGGTGATTGTGATGATGCATTAAGTTCAACATTTGCTGTTGTTTATGGTCATAATCGAACATTGAAATCATTTGAAGCACAACGTCAATTATTTCAACAAACTTCAACTGGATCTGCAATTGCAGCAGCACCTCCAATTAACAATAACAACAACAACCATAATTCATTACAACCAAGAAGTGGTGGTGGAATTGTTCATTCATCATATAATTGTCATGATAGAAATTTATTTGAAAGCGTCTATCATCAACAACAACAACAACAAAAAATAGATGATCAAGAAAATTTATTATTCTCTCCAATTCATGATTCTCCAATTACTGCTCGTTCACCATTACCACAATCAATATTAAAATATCGTAAAAATAATGAAACATTAATTAATTCTAATGATTCGATGTTAAAGACGAAAGCACGTCGTCGATTGTTTTGTCCAAAGAAAGATGATGAAGATATGGATGATCCTATATCACAAATTTTCTCTTCAGAAAATGATGAGAATCGTAATGAATTGATGACAACAGCTCCGAGAGATTCAGCCGTTTATTATCTTTCACCGTTAACGGAAAGAAGTCAAGTACTCTTACAAAGTCCTCGAAAACCAACTAACAAAATCGCTACCACACCATTCAAAGTTCTTGATGCACCAGATTTACAAGATGATTATTATTTGAATTTGGTTGATTGGTCTCCTCAGAACCGTTTGAGTGTTGGTCTTGGTAGTTGTGTATATTTATGGAATGCCTGTACATCACAAGTAACGAAATTATGTGATATTTCAGCAGCAGCAGGAGATCGTGAACGTGTAACATCAGTTGCATGGAGTGAACGATGTGAACGAGTAGCTGTTGGGACGGTGAAAGGATCCATTCAAATTTGGGATGCCATAGCTCAGAAGAAGATCGATTGTTTACATGGACATGCAGGACGTGTTGGTAGTCTAGCTTGGAATGATGATATGATTGCTTCTGGTTCTCGCGATCGTAATATTCTTATTCGAGATTTACGTGCTCCACCATATCGTTCTGAAATCAAATTATCATATCATAAACAAGAAGTTTGTGGATTGAAATGGTCACCAGACAAACAACTTTTAGCGTCAGGAGGTAATGATAATAAAATTCTTGTATGGTCTCCAATGGCCACTAATGGCGATCAACCATTGCAAGTTCATGATCAACACATTGCTGCTGTCAAAGCCATTGCTTGGTCACCTCATCAACATGGTTTATTAGCTAGTGGTGGTGGAACAGCTGATCGTTGTATTCGTTTCTGGAATACTTTAACTGATCAATCCCTTCAATGTATCGACACAGGAAGTCAAGTTCATAATTCTTTTTCTTCTAATCTTTTATTTTAATTATTCTTCTTACAGGTCTGCAATTTGGCATGGAGTAAACATACAAACGAATTGGTCTCCACTCATGGTTATTCGGAATATGCTGTTAACGTTTGGTCTTATCCAACAATGAATCGACTAGCCAAACTTACTGGCCATTCAGCACGTGTTCTCTATCTATCCATTTCACCTGATGGTGAATCAATTGTAACAGGTGCCGGAGATGAAACATTAAGATTTTGGAATGTCTTTTCCAAATCGCGAGCATCTAAGGTTAAATTTTTATTCATATTTGTTCATTAAACTAATTTCCGGTTATTTCTTATAGGAAAAACGAAGTATGCTCAACATCTGTGGAATAATACGATAAGAATTTGAAACAATTTTCAAAAGGAATTATCTAAAATTTTGATTTGTATTTAATTTAATTAACTCTTCATTCCATTTCTCGTCATTGGATCATTCATTTTTTTCTTTATTTTCTTCCTCAATACTTGTACTCTCATTGAACAATATTTACGGAATAACGGAAAATCTTTAGATGGAAATTTCCAAATCTCATCCATTATACACTATATCGATATGTGATTAGAATATTATTTGAATCTTTACTTTCTAAAAGTAACATTTTCATTCATTATTTTCAAATTCATTTAGGGAAACTATTATAAAATTATCACTCCCTCAAATTTAAATGGAGTTTTTCTCTTTATAAATAATTTTGAATAAATATGATGGTTTTAATATATCATATCATTATTGATCATCAAATAAAATATTAAATTTCCTTCAAGTTATAATGTTTTTTTTCCATAAAAAAAACAAATGAACAACTTCTAACAAGTTTTTTTTATTATTATTATTATTTTTTTTTTAAAGTGAAATTCTCTTCGGGATAATGTGAAATTTTTTTTTTGATCGATCACCTCTACGGTCAGCGGTAGGAGATCTCTACGTTGCTTGAGACGTGTGTCCCATCGTTGTGGCGTTGGGAACGTGCATAAACCACTGTGTTACGCACGTCCCAATATGACTCTATCGAGGTGCAGGGTACGTTATTTCGAAAATACGCGTGGAGCGTGCATAGACCACTGCGGTATGCACGCCCTGTTAATTATTATTTTTTAATCTTAGAATAAATAATTTATAATACTTAGAGTAATAAATAGTTAGAATTTAGATCAATGTCACTCTAATTTTTATTTAGAAGAACTTTAAATTCGAAGAGAATTTAATCTAAAAATACTCTGAATATATATTATAATCAATTATGAATCATTTCCTTTGTTTATTAAACCAGCATATGAGAGATTACGATTACCCCCTGAACCAAATTGGTAAGAAGTAGTTTTGTCCACTATCTTTTTCTTAATGACAACTCCAATTACAACACAAAATAGTATGACTAAAAAAGAAATGATAAATATTTCCATTATGAGCATTCGGTAAGCTTTCGGAATTTTCTCTTCTTCTTCTACCATTTTCCTTTCCAATTCAGTGTAATTGCTCATGATAGAATTAATAATTTTAGATAAATAATTTTTTGATAAATTGGTTTCTTTCTTTTCCGGTGAATCATCAGATTCATCGTTGGTCGAATTGATTGATAAAGGAACTTTAATACTAATGGGAAATAAAACACAAATTGAATCTTCATCTATCAATCGACAATTTTTCCCATTGAAATAGATATGTCTATCGTCATGCTCATTAATAATCATTACCTATTGAAACAAGGTGGTTACCTTAAAGTTATAAATAAATTCTAACTGATTGTATAGTCCAAAATCTTTCAAGTTTATTCATACAACTGAATTTCATGGAGTCGATATTATTTAGAGGATATTGTATTTGATTCAAATGATAAACAATTGGATGTTCGTTAAAGAGCGATAGAATTGGTTCGGTAGGTAAAATAACCCTCTTGATAATGAATACATGGTCTGTATTAATATCAATGAATTTGATCGAGATTGAAGCATTACATCCGATCGATCCAGCGGTGATAAATAATTTGTAGGTATTGATGGAGGAAATAGCATAAAATAGAACTGAAAAAATTAGCAGCATTATTCTAATTCTTCTAAAATTATACCTTTGTGTTCACTATTTCTTTAAAGTCAGTCACTCTGTAAAATTTAATGATTAATTTACGAATTATCAAACATAATGAAGAATGAACTTATTACTTTTGTTATGAAAACTGTCGTCCGAAATTCATTATAATTGATAATTGTTTAGATTAACTGTCCTAAACACAGTGTTCAAATTTAAGTATTATTAATTTTTAAACATTTTTATTCAACTTTAAATCATAAACTAAGATACATTTGAAAAATATGAATTAAATGGAATTTTAGTCTTTTTTTACTCTAATGATTAAAAAAGGAAGAACTGGATATCCAAAAAAGGATTATATTTACTGGGTCTTAAGAAAAATCGAACCATTTGGTAGACGGACGTTTGGTTGACGACTATTTGGCAGACTCAGTATACAGTTATACTCTTTAGCAAGCTGTCGATCTACAAAATAGTTCCATCTACCAAATTATTCGTGTACCAAATGTCCTAGATTCCTTAAGTAAAACTTTCGAAGTTCAAGGTGTTGACGAATTTTCAACTGAATGAAAGATATATTTCTCTCAATGAATACAAATGTAATGTCAACAAATTTCTTAGTTGTCATTTAGACTGTAGGAAGAAGAGTTCTGCAACCGTTGATTCTATTAGATGCAAGTTCATTAGAACTTTTCATTCTATAAATCATCGCTGTAAATATTTTCCGACTTCTTTTAAAAATGAAGTTGTTTTACACGTTCTACTACGATTTATATGGCTTCCAGGCTGCTATTTCGTTTTCAATGAAATCAATAGACGCGTTAGATAGAGTGTAATCAATGTATTCGAAATCTTTTAGGATGCAAACGCTCCTTTTCAAGAGCATTTATATTCTCCATTGTCGATCTTCCTCCATTTCGATTTTTGTTGGCTAAGCGATATCTCTCTCTTCTGGAGAAGATGGATGCTTCCGAATTTCCTACTTCATCCTTTAACGACTTGCCACTACTTTCATCTTCATTGTCGTTTTTCTGTTCATATTACACTCTTCCGAAGCCTAACCGATTGTTTAATGCAAGGGAATTGATAGATCAATTCTCCATCGAGTACTTGGTTCCTGACAATCTCAAAAATCATATACCAAGATGCTGTGGACTAATTTCCAACTACCATAACCACTACCAAACCACTGTGTTACGCACGCCCCAATATGACTCTATCGAGCTGCAGGGTACGTTATTTCGCAATTATGCGTGGAACGTGCGTAGACCACTGCGCTACGCACACACGATTATGTGAGAAAAATATAAACAAAAAAATGATCTGGCCAATGTGGGGATCGAACCCACGACATTCGCGTTATTAGCACGACGCTCTAACCAACTGAGCTAATCGGCCGACGATATAAATTCAATTGAATTATATTTCATTTTACTAGTTACACATACAAAGACAGTCGACAAAACTTCTTACACATTAAGACTACCATAAGACTAGTACAAGAGGTTTTTTATATTTAGACGAAATTTTTAGTTTTTGAATTAACTTTATTTTTCCAATCTCCATGATTGGTTTGCAGTCAAACGACGGATGCTCACGCCATACTATGTTTTGTTTGTAATTTTGTAATCCCTCTTGCCGAAATAGAAAATGCTGAAGGTGTCGTTCGGTTGTTTTTCAGATTTTGAGTCACTTCATATTCATGATGACATTGAATTCCTCTCCGAAAATACTGAGTTAATATCGCTCAACGACACGAACCTTTTAATTTAAAATAAACTATTATAGAAGTTAATCAGTGTTACTTACGATTGTAGGACGTTATTCCCGACGTTTCTCTTTCTTAAAGAAGCATGAAAAAGAAGGAAATTATCGCCGATTTTTCTGGAAAATTTTGAAAATAAAAGGAAAGAGAAAGAAAACGAAAAAATCGGAGATAGTTTCCTTCTATTTACATTTACTTAGGATCGACTTATAATTAAAGTTTATTTTCAATAATCATACGTCGGTAACTTTCAGTGGAAAATTGGAATGATGATAGGAAAATGTTAGGTTGATATTTTTAATCATAACTTATTTTTTCTTAGTCCGGAAAGGGTTAAAGAACATAAATTTCATCTCCATTACCTTCATGGAAGCTTTTTTCTTTTTCTAAAATGAATCCTGTAACTTTTTCGAATCTTAATATGTAGGTAAATTGTTCAATATCGTCGATCTTTAAAGAAAATTCATCGTTCATTAAAAGCCATTGTCTTCGCCTTTGAATTATGGCATAGGCATGAGTTTCCATTGCTTCATCCAGTAACTTATTGGAGGCATCACTATCAAGCCATTCACAAATTTGTTTAAAGATCGAACGAACATATCGTTGTTCTTGTGGCAAATAATCATATATTTGTGGTTCTTCATTTAGTATTACTTCTACCGTTCTCTCGTAAAGAACATCGACACATTCTTGAGAATACATATCACGTACCTCACGTACAGGTAATAATTCGCTTATTTTTAAATTATGTTCCTCCTCGATTGCAACGGATATTCCAGTTAACTTATAGCTATTTCTTCGTCTATTTCTGATTGCTAGATTTATTCTTAAATCTTCATCGTTCTTTAATTGTGGAATGGTGTAGAACTGTCGTACTAGGACTAAAGGCAAATCAGGAGAACCGTCCTCCCATTTAACATTTAACCGATGTATCAAACTTAATATACCAGCCACAGTTTTTGTCGCCTTTGGATGAAGTTCAAACTTCAACGATTCTTCTAGACTCATTATTAAAACATCAGGTGCATGTGGTTGAATTAGGTTTTGAGTCAAATCTTCAATAATATGGTGACCAACTATTCTTTCATAATTTCTTAGAAACCGTCGCGGTTGATTCCATTGAATCCAAGGAAACTTATTAATCGAAAAGTGTAAATTTAGTACACTAATATCAGGATAGTAAAGAAAAACATAATGTCCCTGACATACAGTTTGAACATCAACAATTTCAAATAAATCTTTTAACATTTTATCCCATCTAACTACGTCGTTCCCATTTTCTTCTTTTATATCAAGAATTAGTCGTTCGCATTTAGAGTTTGGACTTTCATTAATTTCCGATTGCAAATCCAGCTCGTGTTTACTTGCTTTAACCAAATAATAATCGCCAACAAGTCCATGTTTTGTGTTATATTCTTCATTTCTTTCGAGAGCCACAACTGCTGTGCGAAATACATCACTTACACTTTTATTATATTTCTTCATATCTTTCGGGTTCTCCTCTCCGACACTTTGGTACATTTGTTCCATATAATTACACAGTTCAATAGAGTTACATTTCTGTTCCTCCTCTATTAATCTCATCAAGGTTGGACTAGATGTCATCATACTAACTATTACATTGGTCAAACATATTCCGAGAGAAGGATTGTTGAGTATTCCTCGTATACTTTTATCTGATTGATCAAATAAGTTATTTAAAGTGTTCCATTTCTGTTGAAACAAAAGTTCAGGAAATTTTGGATCTAAATTCATTTTACTTAAGAAACAAATTGGTAAAGGATTTAGAATCTTCAAATAAACAGTTACACGATGAAATTTTAAAAAAAATTGAAAATAAAAGTTAAAACAAAAATATTTACTATTTCCATTTTTGTCGCATCTACATGGAAGAACAAAAAGCACAATGTTATCTAACTTGTAAGTATCATCGTATCACAATGGACGGATTCTACAGTACGTAGGACTTCAGTAAATAATCTATAAAAGAAAAATTTTAAATTAAGATTCAATTAATTTGACAAGTTCTGAACAAACAATATTCAGAAATTTCAGTAACGTGTTTTAAAGTATTAAAAAAACAAAATAGAAACATAATAAAACTGAGCAATTACCAGTTTTAGTTCCTTAATTTCATTTCTAATTTTTTTTAATTTTCATTTCTTTTTCTTTCCTCCAGTATCGTCCTCCAGTAGACAGTAGTAAAAATGTTTTTAATCCTCGTCGTAAGTTTATTAGTCTTTCGGAATGCGAAGTGTGCCGATAAGGACGATGAAGATACAATACTATTAAAACGAGAAATTTTCAGTTTCCTTAGAATTTATTTTAGTTTATAATTTAACCAATTCTTAAAATTTAGCAAATACTGATGCGTATGAACAACAGGTGCAAGTTAGAAGAGAATATAATGAAAGGTTTGCTGGTTTGACAAGTTTGAACAGGAATGGATTAACTGATCGTGAAGTTCGTGAGAACGAACATAATTCAGTCGTTCTTCGAGTTGTTCAAATTACACCTCACATTGGAATATTTGATTCTGAATTAATGGCGTCAATTGTTGGAAAATTGTTCTTGGACTTCCGAAATGTTTTATATGGAAATATGCACGACTTTAATGGTAGACCTATGTGCACTATAATGATTCAATATCGGTATACCAATATGGTATGTTTCAACCCAGTTGAAAAGACGATTCGTGGTTATTCTCTCCATGGTAATGATATTGAACCCTTCGTTAAACAATTAACATTTATTTATTGTTTGCAAATGGTGTATTTTGAAGAAATGGCAGATACGGACTGCGCATTTACAATGTACCTCGAAAAGGATAATATAGCTATTACCGCCAAAAACGCGAATAATGTAATGAACTCAGTAGCTATGGATTTTATTAGAACTGCATACTATAGTGCGGTAGATTTAACGGCTGCATTGGACATGAAAGGTTTTACTAGGGAAATGAGTCAATTGTCTACAAGTTCCGATACAACATTACGAGAGGAGAAAACAGAAATACAGGGAAAAGTTTACGAACCAATTGAAGTTTTTCAATACATGGGACCCGATGGGGTGCCTGCTATGCTTGACAACGTTAAGGAAAAAGCTCCGACTAGACCAACCCAAACACAAATACCCACTACTACAACAAAGCTCGAAAACGTTCTCTTAACTGCTGGAACAAAAAGATCATCAACTGGTGTGGATCCTACTCCAAATAAGACCTTTGAAACTTACGTGCCACCCCCACCCGAAGAAACTACCAAAAAAAGTAAAGAAGAAGGAACTACAACTACTACAACAACTAGCTAAGCAAATAGTTTGAATAGAAAATTACTAATTCACCTTAACGTACATTCTCCACAGTAGTTAGAAGTAAAACATTTTTAAAATGTAAAATGTTAAAAAGATTAATTTTTTCTAAAGAATATAATTATGATTGTATATAATTTTCCAATAATATATAGATTAAGAACTGAACAATTTTATTATATAATTATAATTTCTCTTTTCTGCTATTCATCTTACAAAAAAAATTATTTAGTAACTTGATTCTATTTAATGAGAAACTCTTAAAATAAGAGCAACATCGTTGCCACTAATATAATTCTGCATGTATACATCAAAAATAGTGTTCCATTTAATGGAAGAAACTAAAATGAAATAAATTACTCTAATTTTCCTAAACTGTTTTCTACTCTCAGAAAAAGGAGAAGTAATTAAGGAAATGGTAAAATGCGCATCATTTTCCCATTAAAACGCATTCATCATCAAACATCATCATCTGGAATAGAAATACATTCTATTTTTTCGTGATTTCTACGGAATAAAAAATCTGTAATTAAATACAGTTTTCGTTTGAAGTCTTATCAAATATGGGTGTTGAACATTCGTTACCTGAATCTTCATGTAACCATTTCGATTCGGAAGAAATTTCGAAAATAATCGACAAATTTAAAAAGATTGATAAGGATCGTAGTGGAACTTTGTCGACCGAAGAATTTCATTCAATTCCATCTTTAAACGAAAATCCATTACTTCAGCGAGTTATCGACACATTCGATCTCGATAAAGATGGCGAGATTGATTTTAAGGAATTTATAGAAGGCGTTTCGGTTTTTAGCATGAAAAACGATAAAATAGAAAAATTGAAATTTGCATTCAAAATTTACGATATAGACAATGACGGATATATTGGTAATGGTGAGTTATTTCAAGTTTTGAAAACGATGGTAGGAAACAATTTGGAAGAAGAACAATTGCAACAAATTGTAGACAAAACGATTTGGTATGCCGATACGGATAAAGATGGAAAAATTTCTTTTAATGAATTTAAATCGATCGTCGATGATTCGCTCCAAGATGATTTACACGAGTCAATGAAAATAAATATCATAAAATAAAAAATACTTTCAAAAAATAATTGGTTCAAATAATAGAAAATCAAAAGAATTATTTGAACATGAATTTGTATAACTTTTGTTTGATTTTCATAATAAAATGAATCGTTCTTTTAAAAAATGAATGTTTTAAAATATAGAATACAAGTTAAAGTTGTCGGTTGCAGTTTTTAATTTTCTTTCTATTCGGTTTCCTTAATTTTCTGTTTCTAATTTTCAACTTTTCACTATGACGAAATGTACATTAATATTCTTATTCTTTCTCAATATTTTTATTTTCAAAAATGTGGAAGGATTGGGCGAATATCCGTTTATGGGTATATTTTAATTTGCAAAAATTTAAACTGATGAATCTATTTTAGATCGAGAACGTACTGACAGATATAATTATTATCGGGACATCGATGACACTTTTCAAATTGCTACGAAAGGTATATTTCCATTGTATAAAAGCACCGAAGTACTAAATTGTGCGATAAGTACACACCTTATGACGGATGACCCTCTTGTCATTGCAAAAATTACGGGTTATGGAATTCTCAATCATTTCGTAATAAAACCATTACAATCAAAAAACGCAGGCCAGTTTAATAATTTCTGCTTTCGATCCTCGCTTAGTACGATGCAAGTGGGTGGTTGTGTCCGTACGAACAAACAAGGCAAAGCTGAAGTTTTTATTGTCTATCGAGGTTGGTTAGACATTAAACCTTATGCCACCCATTTGGTTTCCATTATCAACAATATCAATTTCAATGTAATGAATAAGGAAAATATCATTACTTTCCGTATCCATAAATCAAAAAATGTTGTGGAATTTGAGAAATCTTTCTTATACCTAGTTGATGCTTGAATCCCTACTATCAAGAGATAAAGTTGTGATAAAAGACGAGCTTCGATTTCATACAGACAAACTCTAACTTTCTTTGTAAAACCACATAGAATTTAGCATCATTGTTACTATAGTAAATATCTAAACTTTTTTCCATGTTTAAATAAACTGTTCAAACTGAGTCGTTTCAATGGTTGACTTCAATGAATATATTTCTGATTTTAAGAAAGTTGTCGATAAGAAAGATACGTTATATACGATCGAATCAAAAAATTGTGAATTAGATCCTGTTCATTTTATAAAATTCTTCTGTTTCCTCAAATTCATCTTTCTCTTACATCTTCTTGTTAGTCCCACCATATAGTCAGATGTTATTTAGTAGTTCAAGTGACTGATGGCTTAAAAGAATTGATCGGTTAAATGATTTCTTAATGTAAATTATTATTAATTTTCTTAGATAAATTAGGCAATTATTGTAAATCAATGGTGAATGAAAATGAAGATCCAGACTTAAATGCAATTCCTGGAATCATAAATTCTTATGCAACCATATTCACTTATGTTACGGAAGTTAATATTAGTTGGATAGGATTCTAATAATTACACCTTCTTCCAATTCTTAATTAACTAGTGTGCTATGCATCACTTAACAAACCAATTGAACATAATCAACGAACATGAAACATTAAACAATTGTCGAATAGTCTGTGTGAATTATAAGGTTGAGAATATTCCTTTAATGAAAATAATTGTTTGTTATCGCTTTTTTGTTAATAGATTCAATATAGATTATTAGAAGGTTGGTATGTTGAGTCGAAAGAAGATACGGAAACGATTGGAAATGATGAAGCTGAAATCGAAGGAATCGATATCATAAAAAAGTATTTGGATTCTCTCGCATCGACATTGACACTTCGAAAGAAAGTGGATAAGAAATCAGTTACACGAGTAGTACCTCTCACTTTACTCAAACAATTATTAACATTACCCGAATTATTCACAATTGATGAACATTTCGAAATTAATGAATTACCTTCTACCAATTTTATTGAAAGCGGTTTATTTTTTTATCTTTCTTCCAATACATTTTTTTTATTTGTGAATGAAACAGAACTGTTATGGCCGAAATCGTTGAACGATTATTCGTACACTTAATTCTTGCCGACAACAAAGAAATGTGACATTTCATCTAAATTTCTCAATAAATTATCATTCTTTGAACTCAATTATTTTTCTTATGTTATCCTTCTCTTAATTGAATGACTACCATACTTAGTCACTTTTTTCTTGTCACATTTTATTGATTACTTAATTAATTAGCTAATCGTCATACTCAATAAACAAGTTAAACATCTGTTACTATCGAACGATAATCTAGTATAAATTAGAATGAAATTCAATATAAATCTTATATCATTCTATTCTCCTCTTCTAGTAGCACACAATGAACTCTTTAAAGAAATATTCTTCGTTTGGTGAAATAACTGCAAAATCGCATGATGAGAGAATTTTGAAGAATTTAAGTGTGAAAATGCAATATGTTATCGAATGGATGGAGAATGATGATTTCGTGAAATACATCGAAGAACATGGAAAGAAGAAGTCGAACGAGGAGGAAACGAAAGAATTCAGCTCAACCGATGAAACAAATGAACAGATCGAAAAAGATGATATTATTGATAATTCAGGTCTATCACAAACTGAGCAACAAGACCATCAATTGGTAGACTCAATATTTGATTATGGAAAATCAATGATGAAGGATTACAATAACGAGTTGGAAGCCACAAAACAGAAGGAAATAAATTTTGCACCGAAAGATGGAAAACAAATCTTACATCCATCAGTCATGTTTAACTCATATCCATATTTTTCACCAGTGGTACCTGTATGTTATGTTTCTCCCTATTATCCATTCAACACCAACAACAATATCCATTTCAGTCCTAACTTTAATTAATTCTTTAAAATTTGCTTTCCATTTCATTCTCATCAAATAAAATTTTTCAATTTAATCTTTTTTCATTGATTCAATTAATTCTTTTTCAATAAGTTCATTAAAATTTTTTAAATTTTAAAAACGCCTCTATAATCTAATCTCTATATATAATCTCTATAATATCTTTATAAGAATGGTGAGAATCACAGTTGAATCTAAATTGATATGAGTTTAATTGAAAATTTATTGTTGAAATCGAAGTGGGAAATATTGGGGAATGATTTGGATAGATTATTTCACGTTAAGTAGTTTAGTTAAAGATTATAGTATGAGAGCAGGTAAATATTAAAAAATATATTTTATTAATAACTAAATAAAGTTAAAAATGTAAATAAATAGAAATACTTGATAAATTTGACGATAATAACATTAGTTTTCGAGAGAAATAAATTCATAATTATTTTTTTTGACGATTAACCAGGAAATTTAAACTTTATCGGTATCGATTAGTTATCATTTCGGGTTTACTAACTGAGAATTGTATTTATGTAAAAGTTGTTGGGACGTGGTTTCATTGGAGACTTGCCCGATTTGTTTCCATTAGATTTTACCATCTTATTCTCAGATATGGCATTGTTATGCATCATATTGTAGCACATCATCGTAAGTAGGGCGAGAAGGTTGGATTTGTTATTCATTGGATTGGATGGAGATTGCAACGGACTAATATTACTTTTCATAATTTCCTGTTTAATATCTTCATTCTTCAACTGGTGTTGTGTTTCTGTATGACGTCGTAAGTCAACTTTACGTTGGAAGGATTTCGAACATAATTGACATGCGAACGGTTTGTAACCAGTGTGTTTTCGCGTATGAGTAATAAGATTTGATGATTGTGAAAAGGCCTTTCCACATACTAAACATTTATGAGGCTTCTCACCTGTTTTTTTAGAATGAAGGATAAAAATAAGTTACACTGCTGAAATAGATGAAACCTGTATGGATATAAGTATGTTTCTTCATATCACTTTTCTGGTGAAATCGTTTGGTGCAATAAGGACACGCATACGGTCTAGTATCACTATGAATAAGTAGATGTGTAGTCAATGTTGAGGAACGTTTAAAGCATTTGCCACATTGTGGACAAGGAAATCCACGTTCACCAGATGTTCCGTTACATGTTTCGATAGTAGCCGAACTCTGAGAAGAAGATGGTGAGGCTCGGTTTTCGTTCTTGACAACGATCGAATTAGTCAAATCACAATTATTTTGCATATCATTCATGTTGGAAGTTGTTGAAGAATTTAATAATGAAATGTTGGATGATGAGTTTGAAGAACAATTATTAATCATCAATTCTTCGTTATCCGTTGAAGAGATCGTTAGTGGGAAATCGTTATGAACGAATTTTCTTTTTTTTAAATCTTCTATAACGGAAACGATATCGAACAAACGTCTTTTTGTAGACATTATTTTCTTCAACGGTAAGTGACGATGACAATAATAAAAACACGCGCAGGTGGAGTCGTCTATGTTGAAATTGTTAAGATATTTATCAATTCTTCTTTGGCGGTTATGTCTTGTCACGCAGTGAGAATGTTTAACGATTCAAATTAATTAGTTGTAACGGTACGGAACCAAAACCGACACAAAGAAATGTTGAACAATAAGATTCTGTCGGTGAGAAGAGAATTTATCAATAATTATTGTGAAGCAGCTGACAATAAGAGAATGATAAAAAGAAAAATAATGATGAGGCGCCGGGTGATGATGAGAAAAAATAGAACAGGAATTCTAGTTTCCGTCAGGAACAAAACAAAGTGGTAGTCAAGAAATTTGTTTAGCATGTTCCAAACAAAAAAGAACAATATAGATAGTTTAGAGATGTGATCAGGAACAAAATAAAAACATTTTGCCAATTGTACGAAAAAATCATTTAGTGAAAAAAGTAAAGTTTATTTTTGGGAAGTTTCTGCACGAGAACTTTTCTTCGATTTAATTGAAAATGATTGACAAAAAATATTGGAAAAAGTAATTAGGAGAAAGGAGATTGAAGTGAGTGATAGGGCAGAGGTATAAAGAAGAATAACAATCCGAAGTACTTAACATTAAAGTTATTTGTATTGAAATAAGCAATTAGGACAAATGAAACTAAAAAGAATTTCGAAGTCGAATTTCTTCCCCAGATCAATTTTTCTAACTTGCATAAATATGAGTCTCTAAAACATTTCGGGTAACATCTTGTCAATTATTTATAAATTATTGATTTAAACAATGAAACAGTTAATGAAGCGAATAAAGTTACCTTATCAGAAATGGTTGGTGTTAATACGTGTTGATTGTGTGCAGCTGCAAGAGAATTAATCGACTTGCATATTAGACGCATTTCCCTTAAGCAATTGAATGAATGAGATATGATGAACATTTATTTTGTTTATCGATTAATTGAATCACTCTTTCTCCAACACTCTTCCTTTCTCCTTCTATTTCGGTAAGTTTTCTTATCGCTTCGACTCCAATTCTTATTTTACCTACTGCATCTTTCTAACCAATCCAGTCACTACCTTTCCTTCTTTCTTCCTTCTCCTTAGAGAAATGAAAAATTCAATTTCAATGTGTAAATTATGACGTATCGGCTAGAAAACGAATCGAAAGTCATTTGGGAAGAGACAGAAATTGGACGACTGATTTAAGATCAGAATTATTCTTAATTTCCGATGACCATGTAATCGATTATGGATACTCTCAATTTAAAGAATTAATCTTCTAACATTGATATGATTGGAGAAGAGCATTTCTTCAATGAGAAGAAACTAATCTCCTCAAGATTTAACAAGATTTACATTCCATCTAAAAAACTGAATAAGAAATAAGATCATCAGAAAAGATGTAGCTAACGAAAAGAATAACATTTTGATTTGAAGAATTTTCTAATGTTTATTTTTTTCCGAATGGAAGTAAGAATCTGTCTGTGTATCTCATGAATTTCTCGCACCATATTGTAATGAACATAAGTAAGTCTTCAATGAATCAAACTTCATTACAGTCATAGAAGTAGGTCCAATTGAAAAATGATTGGTATGGTTAAGGTATATCATTTAGAGAAGTTGCTTAATAACTGATAGATGACTTCTGAAGATGATTAACATTCTATATCACTCATTTTACCAACTTCTCAACCACTTCATCATCATACCATCAATGTAATTTTACTTTACTTAAACACAGAAAGAAGAAATGGAATCATTACTCACTCCGTGAAGTGGAGTCGTAAAAATTGTTTCGTTTTCTTTTCCACAACACGGTAGTCGTTATCATCATACAGTTCACTATGGATAGAAGTAGGAATTTTTCCTAAAATGAATTAGAAATATTTCATCCTTCTTTTTTACATTCTTCTTTATTTTGTCTTTTTATGGAGGTAACAGACTTTATTCGAATGATAATGAGAAAGAATCTTATTTGTTTATTTCGGAAATATTAATCTGCAGTAGAATAACTTGAAATTTTGATTCGTCAATGAGATGATGATGGTGAGAATCTAAGAGAAGGAAAGTGTGAACGAATTTGATTAGATGGAAAGTTTGGAATAACAGACTTAAAATGAAAACAATTCGATGCCGATGATGATTCAATTCCCTGAAGCTATTTACTCTCACGCATATAATGTTCATTGAGCACGATAGCTAGCATCTATTTGTCTAATGACAATTATGATGATCTTGATGATTTGGAAAATTAGAATAAATTAAAATAAATTTTTTTGATGCATTCTTTTAATTATTTTTAACCTGTCTTCCTCTTCTGTCTCCTTCTCATATGAAGAATTTCATAGTTTTATTTGAGAAAGTAATAGTGTTCTTTAACTAATCGATATCTCCTTATACTAACACTATTTCGTTATCTGTCTAACTAGATATTTAATTATTATCTATTCATCAAATTCATCCCTTTCGAATAACCTTTTCCTCCTTACCGTTCTGGATGGGGTTTTTCGAAGATCACGAAATAAGAAAGTGTAAATGAGTCGAAGGAGAGAGCGTATACGAACTATTGTAATTCAGTTAACTTCTCCATTTAAATTTCTTTGAGACATATCTTGTGTTTGACGTGAGCAATGGTGAGTGTAGATAGATACATAATTTAATTTTAGCAGACATGCAATAAAAGATTCGGATGGCGCAAATAAATGACTTAAGAAAAATTATTAGTATCTTCGACCTTAATCTCAATTTAGGTCGAATAGCATTCTTGCTGAATGATTTCTACTCGAAAAATTAATTATTGTTTTGACTCCAAACTATTTGTCGATATTAATCCATCAAAATCCCTCGGAAAGAACGCCTTCGAATGGGCAAGTGTCACAAGTCGGAAGGGAGTTATGAACGACTTAACGATTCGAATAGAATTCAAATTTGACGTCGTTAAACATTGGAGAAATGCGCTAAACTTCCATTCAACTGAGAAGAAAGAAAGAAAGAATTGCTGCGGATTTGATCTTGTTTAGCGGCTATCGAATTTTAACGACTCGATTTAATTTCTTCAATTGGATCGGAGTGAATTCGATCGGTCGAATAATAATAATGATAGAAATAAAATTCGGCCATTCTTCCGTTCGTTGATTGAATACGGAGTTCACTCATATTCTCCATCATTTACACCGCTATCCACCAATCATAAAAAACGAATCGCTTCATCATCTCTCATCGTTCTCGTTGCTACCGTCATAAAAATATTACTACTGTATATCCAAACACCATTAAATAACGAACGAGCATTATAAAGAGGAGATTCGGAAATCTGTCATGATTGCCGTCTTCCTGTGTGAATTGAATAGAAAGAAAAACCAAAAGAACCAATTCTTTTCAATCAAATTCAAAGAAAAAGATTAATGACATTTTTATGATATAATGCTCTTTCTTTTCGTTGTTCATGCATCGTTCTTTAATCATATCATTCAATTCCATTATTATACATAATTCAACTACAAACCTCTCCCCCTTCTCCTTTTGATCTCGAACGATTAAATTCCATTGTTCATCTACCTCTCAATTCTAAATCATTTTTTCATAAAATTTATCATTTATCATCAAGGAGTATGTACATGTCAAACGGTTAGGTAATTATGTTAGGGATACATATAATAAAGTACATATACTACTATTACTTACAATTTATTTTGTCAGAATTTATTTTCGTAATACATCAATAAATTGTTTAATTCTCTTACCATATTAGTTCCATCTGTACTGTTAAATTTATTTACTATTATAGCGTGTTCTAAATTTATATGTCGTCCTGATGCAATTCTGACAATGAAGATCTTCTTTCTGCTAAGAATATCCCATAAAAGAATTCTAGGAGTCCTAGACTAGGACTTTTTTTAGAACTAAAAATTTGAGTGGTGAATTTTTAAATTACATTTCATCTCCGAGGAACCAAAATCTAAATCAGTGAAACAATAGATTCACCTAAAATTTTTCAAATTTTATGTTAGGCAATTTGATGCCAATTTGTCATAACGATGCGTTAAAATTAATTCCTAACATAATTTGGTAAAGGAAAACCTAATTGGATTAATAAATTTAACTTATCCTTAACATATAATTATAATCATATAACATATCAAATAAAGTTAAAATTGCTCACTGATTTATGTCGTGGATTAATGGTTATTTGATTATGAAGGTTATACGTATATTATACGTGTATGTCATATATAACGAGAATACATGTTTCTGCGAATATTTTACGTCCAATTTATATGATTTCGTCAATCTTGATTGTTATTTATATCTGTCATTATTGCCCCATAAATGAATAGTCACCCAAAAAATGATAACTACTTTACTAATTTTTGAGTTCTATTATTAATGGAAGAATGGTATTTTTATTTTAATCATTTTATTTTTAATAATTTTAATCAAAAATCAGAATAAAAAAGTGTTGCAGTGATGAAGTTATGCAAAATAGCTTTCGATTTTTCATATGTTTTTCTATATTTTCATCCTAATATTTAAGTTTTAATGGAATTTAATTGAAAACAGTAATGAACTGCAAAGGTAGATTCAGATCGAAGTCAAGTCTCAAAAATTTCGATATATATCCTACTGGGTTATATAGTGCAACAGGATTGATTGATCAATATTCCATTGCATATTTTGTTCTCACAATCTCAACTCAATCTACCGTGAACTTTTTTTTAAGAACCATTATTATTCAATTTTTTATTATCATTTATCAACTGCCTTACATCGATTTACACTTATAATGCAGAAAAACTATATATTTATACAGCTGTATTCACAAATAATCTGATAAAATACAATTTTTTTTACAATTCTTCTTTCACAGTTATAACACGTTGTAATATCGAAGTCTCCGAATGCCACGCCGATAAATCTGAATCTTCAATATTATGACAAATTTCTGGAGAAATTAGTCTTACAAGAGCTACAATGCCAAAACTACAATTTTTTATATACTGACGGCAATCGAAATTAAAATTTCAGCATTATTATTCTCCGTCAGAAAGACGAAAAATCATATTCATTTTGCTTAACGTTCTCATTAAGTCGTAATTGACCATAAATCGTTTTACTCACATCAGTTGTTTAACATTTAATAAATGACAATCTATTCTCTTTTGAAAGGTCGACGTTGAAGACATGAGATAGATGCTTGAATTCCATAAAAATCCGTGCAGAATGTACGAAATAGCTGGATTTTCAGTTCGATTGAAAATAGTTTACATCGATGGTGAAAGGAATAAAATGCTCGGATAAATTTCGATCTAATTTTATCGATGGACGATGAAGATTTCAAACGATTATCGATTCTACATCCGAGGAAAATGAGATCATTATAAACTATTTCTCGAAGTTCAGAATAGCGAGGTAAAATCGTTCGATTAGTTATGATTTTGCACTTCCTGTTGTTACATTCAATTATTCAATTATTTAATAAAAAAGAATAAAATCTTTTATTGTTATTTTATATGCGAATAATTTTCATTACAATGATTTAATTTGGCACTCATTAATTGATTAACATTACAATGTATAAGAGAAACCCTTCTTCGGTTCTTCGATCGAATGGATCGGCAGACGGGATGTTACGATTTACTGAGACATAAAAGTTGAAAGATCTAATCGTTCTTGTTCTTTCCTTGTCCCTATCTATTGGCCATCGAACATTGGATGTAATAAATTATAATAAATCTTAATAAATTCGACTTCCTGTCCGATTTTAATAACTTATCGCACAATTTACATATCATACGTTCTTCAGTTTTTTATATACAATGATTCCTTATTTTACATGTTTTCTAAGTTTTCCATATTTTTCACTTATCATTTATATGTAAGCTTCATTTTTAATCTAATTATGAAATATACTACCCTACTTGAAAGGAATATGTGGGCAATCGTGAGCAAGAAACCATCAAGAATACTCATTTACTCACGCTTGCCCACTCCTGCTAAAGACATTACCTAAGGTTAACTAACAACTAACTAACTTGTAAGTTAATAGTTAAGATAAGGTTAATGACATAACATTATAGTTTGATCATAGGACAATTAATTAAGTGAAAATATTTTTAGAATATGTGGAAAGAATTTTAAAAAATGATTTAAAATGCGAAAGGAAAGCCTGAATGATTGTCTTGTGAATTTGAGAGAATTTTTTGATAAATTGTTATAGTTAATACAAGGAATGAGAATGTTAAGATATTTTTCAAAAACATTTAAACGTTATCAATCGACGATCCGATATTTAAGAAGAAAAAAATCGGAAGATTTGGAGTGGAGAAGTAATGAATTGGCGCGATTGAGTAATTCATCTCTTCTTTTTAAATCGAAAAAATCGAGTGGTCTCATCACTTGTGTGTTGAAGACGCGGAAACAAAATGAGAAATTTTCAAATTCCTTTTTGCCATTAACATTGGATTTTTTATTGAGAGATGCAGCACTAAGAAAAATTCCAAATAATAATTCGAAACGTGAAATGTTTATGAAAAATGAAGATATTCTTATTAGTCGATTATTAGATCGGTCGATTCGACCATTATTTTATGAACGAGCTACCAAAGAATTATCAGCCTTACAGATACGATGTGATATATTGTCTTGTGATGATGGCGATGAAATTTTCATAGATACATTGAATTCTTTATCTTTTCATCTTCATCGAGAAATGAATCATTTGTGGAATGGACCAGTTGGGGCAACGAATCTTTATCTTTATCCGAATTTAAGTGAAAATGAAAAATATAAATATTCTTGGAAGAAGTTAAATGAGAGACATGTCATGGAATTGACAGTTGCTTCATTAACAAACGGGAAAATTTTAATGATCAACACTAAAATAAAAGAAGCGATTTCTGATGAGGATTTCCTTAAATATCTTGAAATCGCAAAAGATGAAGCGAAATGTGTTGCACAATTAATTGTTAATGAATGTGAGGAAAAAGGTTATGGGATTAAGGAAAAAGTGAAAATTGATGAGAATTCTCAAAAATTAATGAAAGAATTTTGTGAAAAAGATGTTGAACAGATTCTACTTGATTCAACTCTCAATAAACAATCACGAGATGATAATTTAAAAATAGTGAAAAGTGAAATAGTAGAAAAAATTAATTGTATCAAAGAGGAAAGTTTGGAATCATCAGAACTATCAGAATATGATGATTTATTCAAATTGACTGATAATGAATTAGATGAAATCTTCCAAAATATTATCAAACTCAAATTGAGAGAATTGACACTTGAAAAAAATCAACGTTGTGATGGTCGTTCAGTTACGGATGTTCGACCAATAAATTGTCAAGTCGATATCATTCCTAATGTTCATGGATCGGCATTATTTCAAAGAGGTCAAACGCAAGTACTTGCCACAGTAGCAATGGATTCATTTCCTACAAATGTTGTCACAGATGAAATTGGAGAAAAGAAGAATGAAGATTTCTTTCTCCATTATGAATTTCCTTCTTATTCGACAAATGAGATAAATCGTTTTTCTGTCGGTCGACCAAATCGTCGAGAAATCGGTCACGGAACTCTCGCTGAGAATGGTGTCCGACCAATGTTCATTTCAAAATTCATATCATTATCATCTTCAACATCTCCCAATAAATCGATTCCATCACTTCCATCTGAAAATTGTGCAGAATCGACAAATTATCGTTTTATTGATACTGAATCAATTTTGATCGATGAACCAAAATTAGAAGATGAAAATTCTCAGAAACTTCCCGTAACGACGAGAGTATTTTGTCAAGTTCTCGAATCAAACGGTTCCAGTTCAATGGCATCTGTATGTGCTGCATCAATGGCATTGTTGAGTTCTGGTAATCGACTTATTGAACAAGTAGCTGGAATAGCTATGGGATTATTTTATGAGAATGATGATAACTATCGAATTTTAACTGATCAAATGGTTTCTTCTTCTTCTTTTCGTTTCTGTCTAATTTTATAATTTGATCATTTCAGGGGATGGAAGATTATTTCGGAGATATGGATTGTAAAATTATTGGGACAGAAAATTCTATAACTAACATTCAATTCGACACTAAACTATCTGGAGTTCCATTCTCAATTATCAAAGAAACGATAATTCAATCGAAAAGTCTTTTTTCTTTTCAATAAAACTTTCATCAATTTTCATTCAGATGGACGTAGTTCGATTTTAGAAAAAATGAAAAATACAATAAATTCTTCTACTAAATCGTCTGTTCAGCCCATTTCAAAATTTTTATATATTCCCACACATCTCAGATCGAAATTTCTGGGAATAGGTGCGTATAATTTAGAGAAATTGAAAAAAATTGTGAAAATAAATTCTATCGACGACAATTATTGGTTCTTATTCGCTGATAATCAATTGCAAATGGATAAATGTGAAGATTTGGTGAAAGATATTTTGAAAAAAGAATTCAATGAATCAATTCTTCAATTCAACACAATTTATCGGGGGAAAATTGAAGAAATTCGTGAGAATGGTTTTATGGTGTCACTCTTTCCACAAATGCCACCAACCTTCTTGCCCAATTCTCAAATTGATCAGAGAAAAGTGAAACATGCATCTTATTTCGGTTTGAAAGTTGGAGATGAGATCGATGTCAAATACTTCGGACGTGATCCAGTTAATGGTCAGATGAGATTATCGCGAAAAATCCTCCAACAAATTGGAGGCAGATCAAATAATTTATTTAAGTAGTTTCAACTTCAAATTGCATTTCTTTCATTATTTTATCCGTTCAACAATCCAATCTCAATTTTCTTGTATAGAATTCTTTCTTTTTCTTATATTTTTTTTTTGAATTATTGAAAATGACAAATATTTCAGAATTCGATGATCTCGATGTTGAATTGAAGAAACAATTAGACGAGAAAACTTATAAAATCTACGAATCTATCAATTATGGTACATCATTTAAGTTTCATTAATTCTCCATAATTCTCATTCATATACTTATTATATGATTCATAATTTTAAAGGGAACAAACGATTAATAAAGAGATTGAAGAGAAATGTAAAAATTTAGGAGTTGAAGTTAAATCGTTTGACTGTGATAGTTCTAGTGTGGAACAGTTGCGGAAAGAGAGAAGAGTAAAAATTGCAGCTATTCAATTCAATTATCCTTCATCAACTTCCGAATCGATAAAAATTCAAGTTTTAATTCTCATAAATTATCCTTGTTCCATTGTGTCTTTCTATTAAAATATTTCAGAAAGAAAAAGTTTATCAAAGAGCAAAAGAAATTTTGGAAGTTGCTCATCAATTGGAAGTTAATTTGGTTTGTTTACAGGAAACATGGAGTTAATATATTTGAGTAAATATCAATTTATTTCATGACGAATAGCTATGCCATTTGCCTTTTGTACTAGAGAAAAGGAACCTTGGTGTGAATTCGCTGAAAGTGCCGAAACGGGAGAAACTACTCGATTTTTAACAAAAGTTCTTAAATTTTTTATCATGCTTTTTAATTAAAAATTTTATCTGTCTAGTTAGCTAAAGAATATCATATGGTCATCATCTCACCCATTCTTGAACGAGATACTACTCTTTTAGATACTATATGGAATACAGCTGGTTTCAAATAATCGATATACTCTTATTATAAATTCCTCTTAGTTGTCATTGATTGGAATGGATTCGTTGGAAAGAGTCGTAAAAACCATATTCCTCGCGTAGGCGATTTTAATGAAGTTAAATTTTTTCATTTTTAATATAAATTCAATTAGAATTGCAGTCCACTTATTATATGGAAAGTACGTTAGGTCATCCAGTCTTTCAAACAGCTTATGGTTAACCAGAAATAAGAAAAGAAATTTGAAATTAACATGTTCGTTTTTGAAGGAAAGATAGGAATAAATATATGTTATGGGAGACATCATCCATTGAATTGGATGACTTATGCAATGAATGGAGCAGAAATCATCTTCAATCCCAGTGCTACTGTTGGTTCGTTGAGGTTTCGTTTCTCTTCAAATATATTTATTCACTAATAATGTTTAGCGAGCCTTTATGGAGTATAGAAGCAAGAAATGCAGCAATAGCAAACAGTGTTTATACAGTGGCTATTAATCGAGTGGGGACAGTTTGAAGAAATTTTAAAATGCTTATAATTATTGAGTTTATGTTTTAAGGAAACGTTTCCCAATGCATTCACATCAGGTAATGGAAAAGAAGCTCATAAAGATTTTGGACATTTTTACGGATCTTCTTATATTGCTGGTCCGGATGGATCGAGAACGAAATCATTATCGAGAATTAGAGATGGAATTGTCGTGAGTACTATCGACTTGAATTTGTGTCGACAAGTTCGAGATAAATGGACATTTCCCATGACTGGTCGTCATGAGATGTATGGAGAAATTTTAACAAATTTTACTAATCCATCAAAATCTACAAAATAATTTTGTATTTGAACAAACTCTTTATTTTAGGTGTTTTAGTATTCTCAGATAATTTAGGATAGAAATTTCAATGCAATTAAATATTTATCATAATATTAAGTTTCTCTTCTTTATTGAATAAAAATTGAAAAAAAAATTGTATCAACATTAACATTTTCATAATTCACATTTTATATTTATTTATCAATCAATAATGGTAGTATGAGTATTGGATATTGTTTCTTGGAAAATTTATATATAAAAATAATTCTTTCTTTTTTTATTATTAATCGAAGGTCATTCAATTCTGTGGAGGATTGAGAAAGATGATATTTTCATTTACTTTCAAAGTTACCTTAGTTACATTATCGTAGAACAAACAGTATAAGAAATAATTTCTTGCAATTTCTTTTTTTTCTGATTTCTATTATTCCAGTTAGAGAAAGTTTTCTTTTAAAAGGAATTTTAAAATATTTAGTTGGTGGCATGTCGAAAGAGAATGGATATAAAGTTGATATCAGAATTGAAATAAGAACCGCCGAAGAGAAGGAAAGTAACACCACAGCTAAACCATTCATTATTTTGGAAGACGACGATAATCATATAATTTTACCACGTACTGATCTCCCAGTGAAAGACAAAGCGTTTGCAGTGAATTCGGCTGACGAATTCGATTTTAAGACGGAAAGTTCTGATTGGAAAGTTCTATATTTTTTTTATTAAACAAATGTTTAATGATTATTATCAGTTAAAAAAATTGACGTTGGGACATAATAATAAAGGAAGATCACCAGATTGGAAAGTTGATTATGTTAAAGTGTGGTATGATGAGAAAGATCCTGTTCTCTTTGAATTCGATTGTTGGATAGGTTCAAAGAAAGGTGATAGTTTGATGGTGACAAAAGATGCTAAGATAGAAGAGAAAGCGGAAAAGAAAGTCATCGGTTAGATCATTGGAAACCTAAATTCTTCTCAATATTCTTCCATGTTAGAGGAGAACAAATGTCGAATCAAAGTTGTAATGGACGCCATAGCAACGGAGAAGATTCAAACACCGACAATGATATTGGACATCGAAGGTACGAACGGGAAAATTCAATCTCATCCTCTTCAATTAGAATGTTCTGATAAATTATTTTCAAAATCAGAAGAAGAGACATTTGTGATATATCCGTCGCCATGTGGTCGATGGAGTAAAGTGACATTACGTTACGATTATAAAGCGATTGTAGGTGGATGGAGTGTAGATTATATTGAAATTGAACGACCACACGAGGACGTACAAAAGTTTAATAACAATTTTTCTCAATTGCGATATTAACATTATCCCACTACACTTTCTCTATTATGTTACGGGAAAATGAAATTTAAAGAATGCCAAATCGACATAAATATTTATCGTACCAAGCTCCGAATTATGATTTCTGCCACTTCAAATATTCGACATGCTTCGAGCTTCAGCTAGTAAAAAAAATGAAATCGAATGAAGCTGAACTAAATCGATTAAAGAAAGAGATGAAAGCAGAAAAGAAAAAGATAAAGAAACCTTATCGGTTAACATCTCTTTTATTTTCTATGGAAAATTTTCGTGATTTTCTTTCCAACAGAAAAGAATTTACTCCTCAAATCGCCTCAATATCGTCTCCTTATCTAACGACTGCAATGTCTGAAAATTTAATAATGAAAGTTTCATTTTATTGTTAAACTTCATTTGAATATTAACTTTTGAATAGGAGGATGATATTCGAGGATATCGAAAACGACATACGACATTGAAAATGTTGGATCCAAAAGATGCTCTAATGTCGGAAATTGATCCGGATTATGGTGTTTATTCGGATTTACCTGAATATAAACGGATTTTAGAAAAAAAAGAAAGACAAAAGGTAAAACAAGTTAGAAACATTCAGTTTGTCTAGAGAATATTAAACATTACTCTAAAGGAAAAATTAAAGAAACAGACAGAAACTACAACGATCGATAACAATAATAATAAAGAAATAATAAAATCTTGATTGATTGTTTCATGAAAAATTTATCGGGAAAATTTTAATTTTTTAATAAAAACTAATAATTTTTATAGAAAAACATGTTATTCTTTTTCTTCTCATATCAAAATCCAAGTGTTAATATTGGTGATTTTTAGACATCAATGTCTACTTTTAAAATTGTCAAATTATTTCGGTTGAAAATATTCTTGTGAAATTAGTTAATGAACCTGGAAATTGTACATAAAAATAAAATAAAATTAAGTAAGAAAATCGTAAGGAATCCGAAAGAAAGGGGAAGAGCATTATTTTTCCAATTTTTTACCAATTTCCATAAATTTCCATTTGATTTTAAATGAAAGAAGAATTCTGAGAGTCGGCGAAAGAAATTAGAATTATTTAAATGTTTTCACCTTTTTTGCCTACACTTCCACATTATCCTACGGAATTAAATCATTTCTATATTATTTGTTTAGATCGATCAGAAATGGAGATTGTTGGGAATGCATCTTCGATAAATCAATATTCCGCTTCTTTCGCATACGTCATTAAGTAGTTCCATATCCTCCATCTCCACACTTAAAGACTATAGAAAGGGTAATGGAAGACCATGTTGGGAGAAAGTGTGCTAAGCGACAGATTGAATTCAAATGAAAATTTGTTTTTTCCTTTCCGTTATAATCAGATATCCGTTTTAGTTCGTTCTAAATCCCGAGTTCCATTGAATATTGTCGTAAGAAAATATTTTATTTTAACTGAAATAAAAGTTTAATTTCATTCTCTCACTACAAATAACCTTACGCAATAATTTAACATTGAATAATCCTCCAATTTATTCATATCATATTCATTAAGTCTATCGATGGCATGCGTATGTGATGTCATGGAGCAATCATATTTTATCATCATGACACCTTATAGTATTGTGGGATGTGATGTACACAACTGATATGATAATGTTACCAATAGAAAAGTAGATGACACTGATGATAGGAAAGTCGATGGGAACCACATCTGTTGGCAGTGTATAATTGATTTATTACAGTGGTACAGTAAGAAATGTGAGTAGAAATTTATTGATGAGTAAACGTAACATCATAACATTTGTCATAATATCGAGAATTGTTGAACGACATTGAATTTAAATGAATAGTTTTGAGGTATAACCATTCGAAATCTACCAACATCAATTTCAGAATGAAAATTTCTAAAAATTTACAGTGGAAATTTTTTTCGCTTTAAAATATTTTCCTTTTCCACTTTGACCCTCGTGAAGTGGATGGACGAAGACACATCATTTCGAAAGTAGATTTATCACTTGATTTTGTTTTTAAGGAATGCCTGTCCTAACAAGTAAGCGACGTAACTGTTCCATATGTTCCTTGTAACTTTTAATTAGACCTCACATATAATAATTATGAATAATTCTCCACTATGTCCATCAAACACATAGAGGAGAACTGATGATATTCGATTAGTTGTGACGACTAAATTTTCTATTTGCGATATTTTTATGGATAGACAGCACTAGTTGAATAGTTGAATAATGGAATTTGTCAAAGAAATGTAAAAACATAATTACCTAGGCGGATTTCTGTAGTTACAGAAAGAGGAATAAGCAAATTGGAGAAAAAATTCAATAAGACTAATAGTTTTCGACAGGTCCATATATTTGAAGTGGAACTACTTAGGCTTGAATGGTGCCCTTAATTATTTTGTTATTAGAATCATGGGAACGTTGATGGAGAAAAAATGAGAAAACAAGTTTGGCCTCAATTGAATTATTTCATTTAAATCCTGGAAATACATCAATATTCTGATATTATAAGCATCATCCTCTTTCCATTTTTGTTCTTCATAAAAATATTTTTGATGTTTATTGAGATTTATCGATTTTCTTTTATTGTTTATTATATATTTCTGTATAATTATTAATCGTACGATTTTCCCCAATAATCTCCAAATGATGTTGATGGTATCAATATGTTATTGTGAGTCTTCGATTTCCTTCCAATTCACAATTTTAAGGTTTTCATTCTTTACTTTCAGATTGAAACTAATCCTTCAATCCTTCTCCTCATCATTTAGGAATGGGATTACCTGACATTCACTATAGTAAAATTTCAATTAAAAAATATGCTTTGCATTCTCCCAAATCTCTTTTTGTTTTTATAAGTTTTAGTAAAAATAATGACGATTAGTATGAGATAGAAAAGAATTAATAAATCTTCCAAGTTAAATAAAGAAATATTTTTGTCGTTTTAATATAATTAGTTTAAATTTTTCGTTCGATTTCACAATAGATGTGTCTAACAGTTTGAGGAAGGAATCAGTTAAAATAAAGAAAATTAAGTTGAACGATTAAACTAATTGTACGAGATGATGTTGGTGAGCGATTGAGAAAAGATAAATGGAACAATTTGAACATCGCCATTCGACCAATAACAAAACTCTAATGGATATAAAGAAGACATATAATTTATCAAAAAATAGACATGACGATCATTCATCACCATTGACTGTGACACGTATTATGTCAAAAAAGGAGTCAATGATTCGTAACAATCCTAATATGTATAATAAGGAGAACTGCCGACACTTACGTATCACATCTAATGGAAATAATGGGAAAGTAACGAAATTTGATGAATTATCATCACCTGGGAAGCATGAGAAATTAATGAGAATAGATAATGGGAATGATAATCGTAAGAAAAGTCAAATTAAACATCGAATTCCCAAACGCCTAACAACATTCAATTTACCGTTAACACAAAACTTTCATAATCTCTCAACAAAATCCCACATAATGGATGAGAATGAACCAAAAACATTGAATTCAATAACAAATAGTGTCGATACGTTGACGGATGTGAGGAGACTTCGTAACAATGAGAAGAGTTTCTTAAATCTCCCAAACGACGCACTGGCAAATGGAGATATTAGTCGTAAGAAATCAGTTCAATTTCCGATGATAAGAAAAAGTAATGAAAATACATCATTAAGTAACCATCATTCCCGTCAAAATGATAGTAGATTGAAGCGTGTACAACATTCGTCTCTATTTCCTAAAGGTTAAATTCATTACTTCAAAACATAAAAATTATTCTTTTCTGAACAAACAGACGTGTTGAATAAATATTCGAATGAATTGACTCCATTCGAAAAAATCGAAATATTCTCCTATAAAGATATTTTTTATTTTGGAAATAATGCAAAAAAACTATCGTCCCATTCAAATGAAATTAATCATCAATTGAAGAAATTTTTATCTTATTTCAAATCTTCAGAGAATGAAGCATTGGATCGGATTGATAAGAAGCTTTTCGTTGCAATCACAGCAAACATTTACAATGATGAACATGGTAACTACAAGAAAATGTTGAATGATCATATTTCCTACCGATATGAAATCATCGATACTTTGGGTAAAGGAAGCTTTGGTCAAGTTTTATTGTGCCAAGATCATAAAACTGGACATCATGTCGCCATAAAACTTATACGTAATAAGAAGAAGTTTTTCTCCAAATTATTTTTAGGAATTTCACATTTTGTAAATTAAAAAAAAATAGATTTCGCGATCAAGGAGCGATAGAAGTAAAGATTTTAAAACATTTGAAAAAAATTGATTTAAAATCAAAAGAACGATCAATTAATTGTGTACATATTCAAGATTATTTTTATTTCCGTAATCATTTATGTATTTCATTCGAAGTTCTTGGGTTCGTTTCATTTGGTTAACAATAAAGACGTAATTTCAATTTCTAGAAAGAATCTATATGAAGTGTTGAAAAGTATTCGATATAAAGGATTTCCATTAAAAAATATTCGGATAATCGCAAAACAAATACTTCAATGCTTATCTGTTCTAGAAGAAGAAAAAATTATACATTGTGATTTGAAACCTGTTAACATTTTCCTTTAATTCGTCACACATTTCAAGTTAAATAGGAAAATATCTTGATCGTTGGGAAGAATATTGAACAAGTTAAAGTTATTGATTTTGGTAGTGGTTGTTATGAATCCCAACAAAGTTCTATTTTACAATTTCTAATTTAAAGAAGTTTTTGTAGTTTATACTTATATCCAAAGTCGTTTTTATCGAGCACCTGAAATTGTTCTGGGATTACGATATACTTGCTCGATTGACATGTGGAGTTTTGGATGTATTTTATGTGAACTTCTTAATGGTTCGCCAATATTCCCCGGTGAAAACGAAGCAGAACTTTTAGCAATGATTATGGAATGTCAAGGTATTCCTCCACAATCCTTACTTGACAAAGGTAAAAGAAGTAGCTTATTTTTCGATGTAGATCTATCACCACGGAAACTCGTCAATTCGAAAGGAGTGAAAAGAATACCAGATTCTAAACGTTTAAGTAAATTGTTGAAAACGAAAAATAGAGATTTCATTGATTTCGTGGACTGCTGTTTACAGTTAGCCATTTTTCTTTTTCAAACGTTAATACATTGGCATTTTCTAGATGGGAAAGGACAAACAGAATTAAGGCCTCTGAAGCATTTAATCATCCGTGGTTATTAGATATCTAATAATGCTCATATAATATGATTCTTTAATTATTTATTTCAAATTATTTGATTCTATAAAATATGTTGTTAATACATTCTTATTGATCGTTGTCTGACTTCGCAAACTATGACCATATTCTATTACTTATATACCATTATATTCTTATTTATTTATTTAAAGAATGAGGAAATCATAAAGAAGGAAAAAAAATATAAAATAAATCCGTAAATTCGCATACAGGGATAGTTCAAACGCCACTCTCGAGAAGAATCCTTAGAGCGCTAGACTGATTTGTTTCCATCATGGTCTTCGCAGAATTTAAGGTGGGTACCTGTTCATCACGTAACCGAGACACTGATCAGAACGAGAAGATGAACTCACGAAATTCAGTAGAGAGAAGTAAGTGGTTTATCGAATGAGTTGTCGTGGAGAAGTAGCAAATACGAGAATGTCGTCAGCGTATGCGAGTGCTACGGGAATTCGCATGTCGTTAATGTTGTTGTTGTAAAGTTCATTCAATTGGAGAATGACCCAGTCAAGAGTGAGGCCGAAAAGCCAAGGTCCCAGGATGGAACCTTGTGTGACGTCATTGTTGGCCAGGAAAGGAGTTCCCAGATTATGATCGAATGATACCGACACGGTGGAAAAGAAACATAATTGACGGAGAAAACGCAAAACCATATTCGGTGTGTTCCTAACTACGGTGGAGGAGAAAGCCGGTATCACATCAATACGAAAGCTTTCTATGCATCGAGAAAGAACGCTTATGATACGGAAAATTGAAATTGTTAGATATAATTATTATATAGAAGTATAATAATAATAAATAATTAAATATAATTTTATAATTAATATAATTGTTAAATTGATAGGGGAATAATATGATACTTATCCTAACGAGCATATAACATTATTTGATTGCAAAAATAAGAACTATATGTTTACTACGGTTAATAGAAGTTCCAAAGAAAAATCAATAGTATTATCAATATGACATGATTTTATTAGAGAAAGGTTAATGTAATATTATGTTAATTTAATTTAATAAATCATTCTTACTGTTAAATTTAGTTAACAGAAACTGGGAACGTCAAAAACGGATGGATCATCTACTCCAGTTTTGAAATCGGAGAAGATGAAGGTTGAATCGAACTTCATGCCCTTGGTCATTCCTTCAGCACCTTCGAACACTGGAACACAACTATCGGTTATTCCGACTGTGTATTCTCCTCTTGCACCTTCAAATTCGAAACTTCCGTGCCAGATGTTGACGGAAATGCCTTCGTCTCCACCAAGGTTCGAGGTTGCAACTAAGGTTGCATCGTCAGGAACACAACGACGATTTGGTGATTCTGGAACACCTTTCTTACAATATTGTAATTTCTCATTGAAAGTATATGTCGTATTGGTGTTGTAGTCAACATTGACAAAGAATCCTTCGGCTTTTCCGTGAAGTTCGATCACATTAACATTCTTATCGGCATCTCCATATAATTGCATAAATCCTTTTCGTGGTGGCAATGGTTTTTTTCCTTTGATGGCGAACGTTTTCTCATACATCGACATGGTAAATTGTCCAGACATGCAACACCGTTCATCTGCAAAGGCTACTGCCAAAAAAAGACTGATCAATAAAATAAGTTTCATATTTTGTTCGGAAATTGGTATATTAAATTCATTTGTAGAACTTCGTCCTTTTATAGAATTCAATATACATATAATCTGTCAAATGATCTGTCAATATTTGAATATCATTGAAACGCGACTTCCATCGATAACGTGTTAACTTAACAAGTTAACATCGATAACACAAAATAAAATGAAATTCTCAATATATCATTTTTTCGCAATATTTGATGTTATTGATTTAGCCAAAAATCGAAGTTAGCATTGAAATCTTTAATATCGAGCTGTAATTAATATTTTCTGGGATCAGTTCCGAAATAGTGAAAATTATTTTACTTTCATCGAAAAATCGATAGAAGTTAATAAGGAACATAAAGATAAAACCACTTTCCCAAAATGTAAATGAAGTTTAAAATTTTATTATAGAAGTAGACGAACAAATACATGAAAAAATTGAAATATCTAATAATTTGACATTTTGGTACTGAAGTATGAGCAGTAATGTAAGTATGTTACTGTTGAATATCTGGTAGTATCTAGGAAACAATAAACTTAAGTAAGGGTAGAAAAATCTGTTGTAAATCGATGTTGTATATCTAGGTATTGTTGAAGCAGTGATAAATCCAGTAGATCAGATATCAATATGACTAATGAATAAAATTAATAAAACTAAAGTGTTTGATTGTTGTGATCTGAAGATGTTCCTTTTCAAGAGTATTTATGTTCTCTATTGTCGATCTTTCTCCATTTCCGATTTAATTGGCTAGGCGGTATCTTTCTCTATTAGAGAAGATTGTTGCTTGGAATTTACCGACTCCATATCTAAAAACATAAGTTTTTTTATGATTTTTGCGATTTTTCTATTATTTTTGGCTTATGTTAGTTTTACATACAAAAATGGTATACGTATATCACCATTATTCAATTGATTTATAATTTATGAGTTTTGCACCAATTCAGAGACTTTTGCCATTTGCCTATCAAAATCCTATTAATCAGCATAATTTTTCATATATCCTAATTATTTTAACTTTTAATCTCGTTTCTTGTAATTCGGAAACTTTCCTTGTGAGATAATTCCAAAAACTGAACAGCGTGATAATATTAGAAGATATCATAACTCACGAGGATAATGGTAGAACATTCTGTTTCAACCGGTGTTGAGTTCAATGAATCCAAACTGGAAGATTCAAAGAAATATCTAAACTTTTCAACTTAAATTCGAAATTATTCATATGAATAATGAAAACAAAATATCAGGGAATAAAAAAAATTTGCTCGTTTTTTATCAGTTTTCTTCAAATTCGTTTCTGATCTACATTTGACTACTCTTTATTCGTGCTTGTGAAAAATTTTCCAGGTAATCCACATAACCACACACCTGTCATGGACCGATGGTTTTCCCAAGGTTTTCCCGCACTTTTTAAAGTATGGTCAGTGTTAGTATGGTCCGAATGAATAATGTTGGTTGTCCGAATATTATCGCAAAGATAGATAATATGAATCTTTTATTGTTTCTGAAATTTGTTGATTGCATCCTATTCCATATCAGAGATCGTACCTATTTTCAGTTTTAGGAATAGTTTTTCTCAAAATAGAAATATGTTGGGTGTTAATGATTATTAATATTTTTTAAATTTTCCAGTTTCTAAATATTATGATGGAAATCCTTTAGTTGTAACAACAAAGTTGTTTTAAAATAGTTAGATGATATATTCTTTTTTGAATAACCAAAAGTGAATAATGGACTAAATTTAGTTCTAACTTTGTCGACTAAAGTGAAAGGAGCGACAGATCAATTGGAAAATTGATTAATTTCAGAAGAAAATTCTTTTCCAACTAGAACAACAACGGAAGTTGATGCGATTATCTGACTCTGCTAAACATGTAACAAATCCATTGGAAAGTTAATGTGAATTTGAAATGATGATTATTCAGATGAATAAAATGCTTGAATTAGCCTGATATTGTTGTTCCACATAAAGAAAAGGGATTGTCGCTTTTAACTAAAAGAGAAGAGAAATGATTCCGAAAATAAATGATTTTGTATTCTCTTGAAAAATCTTACTCAATTTATTCACGGCGAAATTTATGATTAAGCTACTCTTCTTCTGGACAGGAGAATAATGCAATGGAGGATGTATATATTTTTGGGAAGTGCAGTATAATCGTCTTCCCAATTAGTTCAACTACAATCGGGAATTAGGAGTTATAGCTGTTATTCTAAAACATTTCAATTATCTAAAAAATATTCTTATATAATTTCATATTCCATGATACCTTCCGCCATTACCATCGTCATGGTAATGATGACACAACCGAAGATGATGTAAAATCTTATTATTATTATTAAAGAAAATTATATTCTGGATACTGGATGGGACCGAATCTTAACTAATTATAGATATGAAAAAATTTCCATCTTGAACAACGAAGCATTCTCGAACGAAAACAGATAATTACAAATATCAATACGAAAATATTTCTAGAAAACTAGGGGGAAAATACGAGATACTGTAAATAAATCTTATTGAACATCATATTCAAACAAGAAATTTCCAAGAATTCTCAAATGTTCTTTTGCTGTAAAAGACTAAAACGGAATCATCATAAAATATCTCCAGTGGTAGAAAACACTATGCGCCAAAATCAAAAAGGAAATGATAAGGAATTTCTGATAACCGACAAACTGTTGGAAACCGGGAAAGAAGAGAACCAGAGGAATATTCATGTGAGCGCAGTAAGAGATCCGTGGATAGATAGAGATCATTCAAAAGAATGTTCAGTCAATTCTCCATTTGATCAATATCAATACACGATTCCAATATCACCATCTGCATTCAAGTACATTTTCGAGGAGAATTATTATAACTGTCGAATGAATAAGAATAGTCGACTTAGCATAACTTGCCCACACAATTTGGCATTGTTATCCAACATTTACAGTGGTGCAACAGATGAAATTTCAATGAAGAGTAAAATGAATTATTCCGATGATGACGGTTATTCCAGTGCTCAAACGAGTTCCACAACATGTACAGCTGCTGTTCAGCATTCCACGACCAACACTATTTATATACCTTATTCAACCAAACTCTTCTATCAAATAAGGAAACGCAGTCGTTCTTTCCAACATTTCAATAATTCACAACAATCTCATCTTGTCAGTTTGGAAGAAACGACCAACTATCTGTTGAATCTTTCCAGTTAGTTTCGATTCTCATTTCTTCATGAAACTTTCCCTATTCATAAAATTTCTGCGATTCTCCATTATTCTAATTATCTTTTACAAACAATTCGGAGAAAATTAAACTAATTTTTTAAAGTAGTACCCAAACGTCATCAATTCGATTCCAATAGAATAATCCTTAAAAAATAAATTTTCCAGGAAATAATATTAAATAAGAAGAGCTGTTTTTATTGTTTTAATATTAGGCGATTATTAGTTTATTTGATAAAGGCGATGAATATTAAAAATAAAACAATTCTATTATCTACGTTTCTATCAGAGACATCAGTATTGAATAACGTAATATAATTTGTTTTATTTGAAGAGAAGTAAAAAGAGGAAACAATGGCAAGAAATTAGTTATCGTATTGTATCGTTCGTAGGAAATTTGGAAATCGTGTTTAAATGAAGAGATTCCGCTAAAAATCTTTTCATGCCCAAAATCACCAAATAGTTCATTGATGCCTCAATTCTAAATATTCTCTTTTATTTATTTCGATGATGATGATCATTCGAGTTATGATTTAAAAATAAGTTTGTATTAAATATTATCTCACTAATTTATCAGACTTTGTCAAATGATTCCTATTCATTAATTCGTCTCTTGGACGAGATGAGTATCGTGTGAGAAATATTATATTTGAAAAAATAATCGACTGGAAAATATTTAGGGAATATTGTCGTCATATTTACTGGGAAGCAGCAATCGACCTCAATAAGCAAAAAAAAGGAATGAGGGGGGAATGGTATCAAATAACTTTGACAGGTTGAATGAGTTGATGAATAGTCTCATTTATTCTACTCAACTACTAACTTCCCAAATGAAAGCAATGAGTATAATTAGAAGAAATATAAGAAATTTTTTTACTATTGTGTAATATAGAACAAAGTAATTCTTTCCTCCTCCCTAACAAACTTATCAGTCGTCAAGTGCTTTATCAACCCCGTACATCTTTTATTATTACCGGTCTCTTTTGTGCTGTGCCCTCCTCTTTCGTCAGCCATTAGTAGATATCAAATATTTGATTAATTATTATAAACTATTTCTCTTTAACAACTGCTTAGTAATTTAAAGATTGGTAATTGTTAACTTTTTTGTAACAGATATTATTTAACGATGGAAAGTTAATGGAAGGAATATTAAAGGTCATAAAAGGAGGTACTTTATGTTCACTTCATAGACATGAAAAAAACTTACTCCAATTGAAATGTTATTAATTAAATGTTCATTTGACATTATGTAATGGAAATGTTGTTTTGTTCAACAAGTTGTTCGTTCTTTAAATTATTATTTTCTTTTGAAATTATCACTCTTCCTTTACGACGTGGATATGTACGTTCAAAGAAAAAGATATGCTAAAGTAAATTTGGTTGATATTTATAATATTTTTATAAGATGGCGAACATTGTTTCTGAGGAAAGCATAAATTTTCAAACGAAAATAAATCTTTCCGTCACTCCCAATATCAAAAGACGATAAAACTTTCAATATTATATTGCCGTTTCCCCCCCCACTTTCTCAGATATGTCCCCTCCAAAAAATAAATGTTTGTTTTCTTAAGTAGGCGAATTTTCTTTCTTTTTTTTTCGAGAAGAGAATGGAGAAAAATCTCGAAAAATTTTATCGTAATTTAAAAAAGGAAATATTTAAAAAGTCATCAAACATTCTGTTCTTGTACGGGAACTATTTCATAATCTTACGTAAGGTCTGAATGAAGTTGTTTTCAATAAATTCTTTGCTCACCATTCCTCGTATTCATGAGTCGTGTTAATAGTAAGTTAACGATTTAAAAAATATTTTTATTTCTTTCGTCTATAAATTCTCAAAAAACAGAAGAAAAAGAAGAACTTCTTTTTTTTGATAAGTGATTAGTGTAAAAAGAAGGGTAAATCAACTAAAGAAATGATTAAGGAATTTATGATTGTAAATTTATGTTTTTTGGAAGATGATGATGAACGATATGTATATATGTTTCATATATATTTTATATACATATATATATATTCAATTTTATAAGTTACATATATTCCTAATGTCTACTTCATCCGATTTGTGGATGTTATTCGGATGATGATAATATGAACAACATGATTTGGATAGTGGATATGCAGATTCATAGGTCCTTTCATAGAAATGTCTCGAATTCATTTATTTCTGTTTTTAAATTTTCGCATTCCCATTCTACTAATTCATAATTACTTTGAGCTATCACTTTCGTATCTCTTATTTCTTTCTTATTAGTTCGTTTTTCTGATCTCCATTATAATACATATGTCAAAATTTCTCGTCGAAGTATGTCAAACTCAGATTATAAAATAATAAACAAAACTTTTATGGTAATCACTCACATTTCCATTCGAAGGAGGTTTCTTTTGACTTTCCAATAGACATATACATGTATTATAAGTCTACGAAATATGCACAACTCCAATATATGTTGATCTTTCCCCAAAGAATAATTAAAAAACTTCTACAACAATTATTATCAGAAAAGGATATTGAAAGAACGTTATGTAATAATGATACGAATTTACAACTCAATTTCTCTTGCTAAGAAGAAGAATCGATTTTTTTCAAAAAATCTAAATAAATCTTAATATACGAAATCTTCTTTTTTAATTAGAAATCGAATTAACCGAAAAATGAAAGTTTCATATTCTTTCATAATAAATACTTAATGAGCAAACGTACACTGAATGGGAAAACACGTGAGCATCAAAGAGAAATTCATCGAAGGTGATGGCATAAACGGAATATGTTGTTCATCTATCCGAATTTCCACAATCTTCCTATCACCTATTTTCTGTTCAAATAGAGAGTTAAATGAGGAATGGAGTTTTATTATGTAAAAGGAAGTCGAACTTCTCCACTCCATTCAAAAGTAGCATGAGTTGGCAATTAATTATTAGAACAAATAGGAGAATATGAAGTGTCAGTGAGTGAGCAATCGATATGGAGAATTACAAAATAAGAATGGACAGAAAAGGAAGTTTAAGATTAATCGATAATTGGTCGAACAACAATAATAATAATAATAATGGAGAAGAAAAGAGGAATCTCTTTTGAATTGATTTTTTGAGTTAATACTCAATTTATCAACGATCATAAGAATTCCTTAAAATTATTGATGTCGATCATCATGTTAATCATAATTGTTATAGTCCATTTATTCTTATGATATATTTTGATGCAAATATCATGTAATGAAAATATTCCTCAAGAAAATTTCATTTTTTCTTATTCCATTTCGATGCTTTACCTTTTCATGAATATTAAAAAATCACTATGGAAGATCAGTTTCATCTTTATTTACTTTCATCTTTCTATCCAAATGTGTATGCTATCTGTCGCCCCACATATACAACGGCATATTTGTTTAGGAATCGTAGCCAAATGTAGAAAAACGGAAAAAAATTGAAAGAAAAGTATGAAAATGAAAGAAAGAAGATATCACCATCATTACGTGATTTGATAGTTGTCGTTCTTTTTAGGTTCTTTCTAATATTATGTGTGTGCACGTACATCGAAGTGTGCAGAACGATGTGTATGTGCGCATATATTCGATGAAATCCTTCAATGAATGTTGATGTTCTATTTCATATGAAAATAATCGAAATTCTATTTCATAAAATTCTTTTTTATCAATTAGAGAATATTTCGTTCCTAAATATCAATGTGCAAATGTGCGTGTGTGCTACTCCGCACGATAAGAAGGAGATTGATCTAAAAAAATTATTTGAAAACCATCAACTATATCGTTCCATATCGTAATTTCAATTTTTTCGAATTGGAAAATTACTGTCCTTATGCAGATGTCGTTTTTTTATCATAATCTTTTCCTTCAAAATTTATAACAAACTCACAACATTTTCATTTTAACGACTATGGAATTAGAGAAAGTAAAATTCTTCAAGAAAAAGAATGGAACTTTCGTGGCAGCTATGCCAACCGGAGAAGTTGTCGAAGGTTACTTTCTGTCAAATTAGATTGAATTAATTTTCCAAATGAACCATACGGATTATACTTAAATTAATTCCACATTCCCATGTCACATCATCACATCGATGAATTTTATTGAAAGCATTTTCTCCTAATTTAAATTGCGTTAAGAGTAATCGAATTTAGAAACAGTCTACGGTTCGTCATTCCACCACATTTGTCATAATTAAATCGAATTAAACAATCGAACATTAGAGAAGTGGAATTATTAGATCGATAGTATCATTAAAACATCGATGATCATTTTTGTTTACTTGAATTTTGCCCATCAATAAATGAAACCATTTGTGAACGATCTATACGGAACAATGATAATGATCCAAATATAATTAAGAGATATTCCGGTATTGTTGTCATAGTGGGATCTTAAAGATACATATTAATACGGATATTATTATTAATCGCAAAATTACATAATGTGTTTTAGGAAATTTATCAAATAGAAAATAATTTCGACGAAACGTATGTTACTCAGTCGATAGTTGCAGGCAAAGCTCTTATTAATTATTAATTAGTATCATTATATTCTTCCTCTTCAATTATTTATATCGATGTATTTTTTCAGGATTAAGAGAAAGAATATAATAATTATAAAAGCGAAAAGACAAGTCATTCAATTAAGTATAAGTTTTGCGTGGAAAAGAATCCTAAAGAGAAAGTAGTTTAATGGTTATCTGACTTAGGTAGGTGAAGACATAAAAATACATAAGATTTTATTTACTTCCACAACTTTCTTATTCTAAACTTCTTTTTTTCTTTCATGGCTTCTTTAGTCCCAAAACATTTGGACCAAACAACATTACCCGTCACTCAAAAGAACGAGAAATGTTCTTCAAAAGCTATCAAAAGTGAAATTTATCTAATCAGTTCAAAAGAAGAAAAAAAAGCCATCGAAGGTTCCGAAAATACTAAACCAAATCGACTGTTAGAATAAATGAAAAAAACTGATAATTAAAGTATTCGTTTCTTTTCTCCCGTTTAGAGATGTTTCAATAAACACTGATAAACGCGACAGTAAAATACAACGAATTCCTCACACCACTGAACAAATGAAAGAAGTAATCAGCCAAGAAGAAGAAAGAGCTGGTGTCTTATCAAATGAATCGAATAAACAGTCATTGAACACAATGGAATCTGATTCTGTTGATTCGTTGGGTGGTGTCAATTCGGCTACCGATCTACGGATACAATTAAATTTAAAGAAAGATAATCCACCCAGGAAGAATGTCCGATTTGTCCAACAGCAAAGTTCGTAAAACATTTTCGTCAACTTCTTTTTTCCGGGACTAGTTTCTTTGCCAATTAAACAAACCTCACCTTTCTGCTCCAAAAGAGAGCTGTAAATAAAGTTGATAAAAAATGGAAGCTTATTCGTAAAGCATATGAGCAGATTAGATATCCTTTTACGAATATAAAAAAACGTCAAAAAATGAACTCCCAAACAAATGAATCAAAACTTGGATGTTGTAAAACTATTTTCGTAAAATTTTCAAAATTCGAAGAATATATATATTTTAAAATTAATACAGAATGGGATATGGTTTGAATGATAAAATAAAGGAGAAACCTGAATCATAAATATGATAATTTTTCATTTACATTCATTGTATATTGATTCCATACGTATGTTCATCATAGTGAGATGTCGAATAATAATTAAGTCATTTAATATGGATCGAATAATTTAGATATTAAATATCAATTACTATCCTTCCATTACATAATCATTACAGAATGTCATAAAAAATTAAATAGAAATGTTAAGAAAGAAATTAACGTTATTCTAATTTAGAATGATTAAAATTAAATGTTTCTTTATTCATGTGGAAAAGCAGGACATTTCCTTTATTATGTTGTACAATTGAGAAAAGAAGCATATGACAAATATTCAGATTGGAAAATTATATTAATTTGATTTCATGTTAAGTTTTGGTTAATTCGGATGTTCATTCGATCATCTTCTCTTTCGGTTGTGGAACTGGATGAGTTTTTTCGGTTTTTTCCCATCTATCTATGAACAATAAAGAAGAAGAATCATCAATATATTCATAATAATTTATGACAACGACATGTCGATCATATAACATGAGTCTGAATGAGAATGCGAAAAGAAATTGAACATTTTATTCTTCGGTTTTAAGTCTTTTCACTTCTCCTTTACTCTCATCAAATCGATACAAAGTAAAAAAATAGAGACTTTAATTTAATGAAAACCGTCATAGTTGGAAAACTATAATTTGTTAGACGAATTCTTTAGTTATGCAATTCTTTTAGTTTAAACAGATTAAATGTTAAATATCCATTCGGGATATTGACAACTTTCTGCAAGAATTAACATGCCAATGGATTTTTGCCTAAAGTGAGATTAAAGAAATGGGAATAATGGGAGTAAATGCAAATTTATTGCATCGCCGAATGTATATGAATATTTCGGTTCAATATGACAAGAAGAAATAGTTAATCATCATAATATTAAAGAAGAAAATAATAAAATTTTTTCTTCAATTAATCTTTTTGTTAAAATATATGTAAAATTTCATCCATTTACCAAATCGATCTGAATGTTTATATATAATAATGTGAATTGTCATTATAGTATTGTTCCTCTAATATTACTGTTGTCTTCTACTCATATCTCGAGAGAAGTGACAGAACTAAAAGAAAGATGACTGATCAGTTGGTGGAAGGTAAGGAGCATTATTTATCTGTAAGAAAAATCTCAACAACATTCTTTCATCCAATACGTACCATATTACAATGACAGAGGAGAGGAAATGAAGAAAAGAAAGAAAAGTAGCTCAAGAAAAGGAAACAGCATTCTCCACATTCATCGAACTCATTGAAAAACTATAGTTATCGGCGAGAAGAATGAATGATAAATAACAATTACATTTCATTAGCGAATACATTTATTACAACTATATTCTTTATGCGCGACAACGATGCTATTTTATCTCCTTTTATCACTTTCGATCTATCACAACTCTTTCCGATTTCTTACCATTGAAATTAAAATTTCCAATATTCTATCTTCTGACAATATTGTCCGAAGACAAAATAAGAAAGGGCCTATTACGAGAAATGCTGATAACTTATGGTATCTTTACAATCTTAATGCTTATATGTAATTTGAATTTATGTTATTATTTAGATACGTTTGATTTTAAATTAAAGAAAATTGACATAATTTTGATAAAACGAAAAAACGGTTTTCCATTATTCCTTTCCAATTTGATTTCTATAATAAATTTGAATAATAAGAGATCGTACGATTATTTCAATGGAATATGTTCCATTATAAACATATTTCATTCTTTCATCCATTTCCTTTATGTCATCATCTCATGTTTATGTGTGGGGATACCCTACAATATACAATTTACCGATTTTTTTGGATTCTATACTAAAAGATTTGATGCAATTCCTTCTCAATAAGATAATAGATATACAATATATTATACGAATGAAAAGGTAGATTGTTGAATTGAAATATATATATGTAAATAGCTTCCACGACAGGAGAGTACAATTTAAACAAGAATATAATATGAATCTTACTTCGTTAATCGTCTTATTGTTGAAGATCGTTTAATAAGAATGGACAATAAATCGAATTTAATGAGCAAATTATTTCTTTTACATTTCTTTCTTTTCCGTCGTCATCTACAAATAGTGTCAGTTACAAAGGAGAAGCACTTACTTCAATTCCCAAGGTGTATTCTTTCTTTTAATTGCATTTCTCTTTACATAATGCATAAAACTCGCCCATGAGAATGCAATGAATACACTTGAAAGAAACGTTAATATACCAATCGAACAGAAAAAATGCTCGAACAATAGTAGTAGCAGCAGCAGCAGAAACAACTTGTTCCACGTTGGAGTAAATCGAAAACTTTCGAAATTAATTGATTGATTGCATTAACTTCCTTTCATGTGGACATGAAAATCGATTGTCAACATTGGACAAAATCGAACAAGATAATATCTTCGCTAAATAATACTTTTCTTGAGTGAGAAATGTTTAGATGTGTGAAAACATATACCTTCCAAGATACATGACGAGATTATTTAAGAATATTATTCGAAAAAGATCTCCTCCCGATTTCTTTTTATCCCAATACTTAATAATTACTTGAGGGATTTCAGTTATTAATCTCCCAACGAACTAATCAAATTAGTCTTCGACGAGACTTCTGTCTGATTGAAGAAGATGAGATAAAACGGTAAGATTTCTTTCTATTCGCATAATATTATCGTCACTTCTTCTTAATTATCGAAAATCGTCAGTTGTATTGGCGATAGAAAAATAATTTATCAAGATTTGCTTGAATTATATCAAACAACTTTCTTATTCAATTTGCTTCAATAATTTAATTATTCTTCTTTCTTCAATCTGATTTCTTTTTCCTTCTTCGTTAATCGAATTATCCAACAAATTACGTCGAGTTTTTTTGTGATCTTCATGTTCGTTCAAAAAACATTGCAAATAAAACATTCAGTTAGACATATTCAACGATACCTATATTCCGTTTGTGAATATCTTATTTTCTTTCCGATAACAATTTAAAATTCATTCCAATTTATCGTAGAATTGTTGAACATTCTAAATATATTTCTGTAACTTTTCCTACATTTATCCCATACAAATTCTTATCAAATTTCTCAAAAACAATCATGGTAAACAAACTATGTAATTTTAGAAAAAAAAACAAAAATTATCATGTTTATCAAAAAATATAGGTAAAAAATAAGAATTCAACCAACCATTAAGTAATTGATATGTATTTGATATTTTAATGGATTTTTCCCAAAATCTTTGCTTGACTGTCTCGATTTATTAAGTGAAAATATTTTCCTGGCCGATAAGCCTGATAACGAGTGAGAAAGTTGTGTCATGAGAAATCTTATAAATTGTTCTCAAATTACAAAGTTGCATGTTATTTGATTGGGAAAATGAGAATTTTAAATATAGAATCGATGGACGTTAATCTTATAAGCTCTTAATAATAGGAGAAGAAGTTGTTTAGAGTGATGGAAGTAGAAGGAAGAACATGTAAATTATAGTTTTGAATTACGATAAATTATATGTAGTTTAGGAAGAAATTTGTATTTACTATAATTTTTCATTAAACGAACAGACGTAGAGTAAGTGAAATTCAGATATGAATGTTCGTCTCTCATGAGAAAGAAGAAAAAGTTAAATCAGAAGAAAAATCACGCTATGTATGCATGTTTCATGCAGACGAAATTAAATTTTCTGCTAAATTCCTATTTGATTCATATTCGTAATTTGGGATGTCTCCAACAAAGTGTCTTCACATATAATTTCAACCTAACACTTCTTTATTTTGTTATTGTCCAGAAATTGAAGAGAAACAATTTTATAGTAAAAAAATAGTTCATGATATTGGAAGAAGCTAACAGGAATTTATCGAACTTATTTGAAATAAATTGATCTAATTAACTTTCGCGAACTATGAAAGTTTATCACCGTCGTTCTAGTCCATTTTACTTTTTTTTTATTTCAAATTATTTCTCTAATATAATAATATAATTATTCTTTCTAATTGGATAATTAAAGATTTAATTCCGAGAATGTCCAATAATCTTCTCAAGTCAAGTCAATCGACTGTTCCCAATTATACGCCGGAAATGTTGGAGGCAATTGATTTGAGTGAAACGACTGCTTCCCCACCTATCGATAGTGTCGAAGCAATAAATTTCTCGTCATTACGGTTTTATTTTTTTTCTTTTTCTTCTCTTATAATCGTATCTTTATCAGATTAAGAAAAATTCTTCAACTATTCGGATGGGAAATTGATCGTCGTCGTAATCGACAAAGTACTCCAAATATCTTAGACAGCGAATTGGTAGAAAGAAAGAAGAAATGGGACGATTTGTTCAACAGTAACATTCTAGAAGATTTAATGGTGAATCTCAATTATTGTGCGAATGTTATGGAAAGTGTTTATATTGAAGAAACCAGGTTGGAATAATCAATCGGTCAGTTTAGAAACATTAACAATTTCCATAAAATTAAAGGCGATTAATGAATGAAGACGATATTCTGTCTGAAGTCGAACCAGATATAGTTCCAACAGAAGTACGTGATTGGTTGGCAATGACATTCACGAGATCAATGTCCAATATTAAGAAGAAACCAGAAAGGAAACACAATTTTAAAATAATCGCTAACGTAATCCGTGCTGGTCTTGTGGTAGATAAGTTAGTCAATTAATGATTAATGAAACTAATTAAACGATGGATGATTTATAGAATGTTTAGAAGAATGTCGAGTTCTGCCACTTATTCTGGATGTAACAGCGCAGTTGAAAGTTTATTAAAAGTTAAATTTTATTTATTAGTATTATTATTATATTTATTAAATAATAATGTTCGTTTAATAATAGCAACAAGCACATATCTGGGGAACGGATGTCTTCCAATTGAATAATCTGAGCGATAACCATTCATTGAAAGCAATGTCCTTATATTTATTAAATAAGACACGGTTAACATCGAAACTGAAAGTTATTTTCCAAAACTTCCGAGAAAAACTAAACAATTATTATGTACAGATTGATAATGGCAAATTGAACACTTTCCTCTTGGCGATTGAAGAAGGTTATAGCAAACATGGAAATCCTTATCACAATTTAGTACATGCGGCTGATATTTTACAAACAACTTATTACATTTTGACAGACAGTTCTCTGATTGTTAATATTCCATTTCAGCCATTTCAAATAATATCTCTTTAAATCTATTTTCCTATAATTATAGCATTGGTTAACTGAAGTTGAGAAGTTTGCTGTATTATTCGCGGCCATCATTCACGATTATGAACATACCGGAACCACGAATAATTTCCACGTGCAAACAAAGTTCAATTTCATCATATTATATTTGAGGTGATTTGTCCCGTTCTCTTCATAAGTTCCGACTTTGCACTGTTATACAACGATCGAGCTGTACTAGAAAATCATCATATAAGTAGTGCATTCAGATTATTCTCCGATCCAAATCTCAATATTGTTGCAAGCTTATCTCGGGAACAATATAGGTTAATAAATTTCTTCAAAAAACACTTTAACTTGAATACACTTCGTCTTCTTTTTTAGAGAATTTCGAGATCTTGTTATTGAAATGGTTTTAGCAACTGATATGTCTCTCCATTTCCAACAAGTGAAAACTATGACGAATTTGTTGTCTTTGCCGGAAAAGTTTGTGTCAATATAATATTGTGAATATTTTTTCTCATGTCACCTCTCACAGTTTAGAGAAGATAGACAAGTCGAAAGCATTATCGCTCATTCTCCATACGGCCGACATTAGTCACCCGGCTAAACGATGGGAACTTCATCATAAATGGACATTAAGATTAATTGAAGAATTCTTCAAACAAGGAGATAAAGAATTTGATTTGAATATTCCTTATTCTCCGTTGTGCGATCGCCACACAACTCATGTGGCCAAATCTCAAATTGGATTCATTAATTACATTGTAGAACCATCATTTAATCTTTTAAGTGATATGCTCGAAACGATTATTCCACTTGCAGAACGCGAAGAATCAAGTCCCGATTCACTTAGCGTCGACACAAATAATGATTCAAAAATCATTGATAAAGAAGCTAAAAGTTGCAGTGCATCAGTCAAGTTATCTAATATCATAACTCTTTTATCAAAATCATTTTTAAGTACAATTAGTGTATTTGGTATAACATGGTTTCGACATGGACCTCTGCCGAAACCATGGGCAGATGAATTAAAGCAAAATAAAATTATTTGGACAGAAAGAGCAGGTGAGTTATTTTTATCAATTTATTGTTCATATCATATTTTTCTTATTAGAAAAAGAAGATGAGCAAAAGTTAATGGAAAGTAAAGAAAAGGCTGAAGACAATGGACCGGGATCGACTGATGATCCGCCAGAAGTATCAGAAGAGAATGAAGCTGAATTAAAAAAATAATTCAAAAATGTTTATATTCGATTAATAGTGATCGAGGATCAAGTTCCAGCGAAAGATATGTATCTAGTTATGAAAACCCGGTAAAACTAATCTATAATTTATAACCAAATTTTGTCGTTTTAATTCGCCTAACTCATTAAATCTATGCTTATCGTAGAAAATAAAGTTGATGAATAATCAGATTTTTTCATAATCAATTGAAATGCTTCTCTTCGATTAGAAAACAATTAATCTTCCTTAATAACGGAAAATAATATCTTTCAATATTCAAGAAATTTCGGCGGTAAAATTTAATTAATATATTTAATAAATATAATGTAAGTTATTCTGAATGAAAGACAGTTAATTAAAATTAAAAATTAAATTTATGTTCTCTAATAAATGTATTGTTATTATTTTTATTATTTATTGATTAAAATTCCCGTCGGGATGAAGTAGAAAAAAATATAATAAACATTTCGATCCTCGCCAGTGTTGATCAATCGCTGTAATTCCGCGAGATTCCCGATCGATTGGCATACAATATATGGGATCGTAGGAAAAAACGAAATCTCTAAAAGACTGAAGTCCAATGTTATGAGATAACCCGTAGTATCGACAGGTATGTGAAAATACTGATTGATTATGTAAGAAGTTTGTTAAGAAGAAGAAAACTTTTTTCCGTTTACAGAAAAGAGGTAACCCTTTTTGGTAACATGTTTCTTTTTGCTTAAAACTGGGTTAACTTCATTCTTTTTAAGAAGGTTAACATCTTTCTTTTTCGATGAGTATGGGTTAACTACTTTGAAACCATACTACTTTCTGGAACCCTTTGAAAGCAATAGAATATACAAATTTTTCTCTTTGAGATTTACTCAAAACGTACTTCACTAACGGAAAATTACTGATACTATTATATTTCAGTCATGCAACGAAGTTGTGTAATGTATTTGATTGATGTATATTGTGTTCCCAAATTTTAAAAACTACCATACATCTTATACCAATTTGTCGGTGGTTATTTGAAGGCTTTAGAAGTAAATGAAATTCAATTTCCTTCAAATTCAACAAAAACATTTCAGGTAAAAAGGATAAGTTAAAAAATAATTTGTTATATCGTTTTCATTTTATTTGTATTTATTATGTTTTGCACAAGTTATATTTGTGAAATTTTTAACTACGTAACCATTTTCAAGATAAAACATTTCTATACAGTAGAAACTTAAAGTAATCGGACACTTTTACGTTTTTATAAAACAGGTCATAACTTCTGTTCTATGAAGTATCACAAAATAGCCTTATTCAAGCTCTTAAAGATAGTGCAAAAAAATTTGAAAAAATTAAAATATTTCATGCAGTAACATATTTTTTTGCATTTTGCATAAGAGTTCATTTTTCTCTCTCCTGCATGTTTCGAAAATGTCGTATAAACATTATGAAACAATTCCAATTCTTCAGTATCCGAATTCAAATTTCAAAATTTTCCCATAGTATTTTAAATTGATCATTAGACTATAATTTCAAGGAGGATTATTCAATAATCTAGTTCAGAAAGATTTACACAAACTTTGAATTTCAAATTTTTAAAAGCGGAAATGAATTAGAGAAATGCTATACTTTCTTTAGTTTTAATTTTTTTAAGTTAAAAAATGAACATTACAGGCTATAAGCAATCGTTAATACTTCAAAGGTGGGATTATCTATATCGTTTAGGTGATGACTCGGAGATAAAGGTCGCTGGTTTCTTTAACAGTCTACAAATTGGAGTATGTGCCGGAAATGTAATTCTAGCCATGATAATATCTAGCTCTACATTAATGGAGATTCTTAAATGTAAATATCGATTTTGTCCCAATACATTTTATGACGAAATGCAACTTGTGAAGGATAACCTTTGGCAATCTGGCGTTTGTCAATATCCCAAGAACATCAACATATCCACTATACTAATAAAAGGTATTTGTGAAACGTCCGAGAATCAAACATACCAAAGTGGCTACGGTCCAGTAGGCGATCAATGTTTATACAAAGCCTATAAAAATAACTTACTAATATACAATTCAGAGTTTAATTTGCAAATGTCGCCATTATTATTCGAATTTTTAATAAGGCAACTTATAACAGTTAAACCTTCTTCCCTGAATCGTTTCCATGACATACTGACTGATATCATGGAACCAAATTATCAATTAATTTCTCAGCCTGAATATCAATACTATTATTATCCTCAACTAAACATACTAAACGTGGAATTTAAATTAACTCATACTCAATTTGATTATTTGGAACCGAAAATTTTAAAAGATACTTACTACGAAGACATTGGGAAGGAGATTATTGATGAGATTCGTTCAAAAATGATTGAAAATCACATTGTACCTCAAGTTATCCATATGGGTTTCTTTGGTTCGTCTCATATAAGATTTCATGAGAAAACTTTCTTAAATTTCGTCGAATTGCTAAATATGATTCTAAGAAAAGAAGTTCATTTTATTCGACCACCTAGATTTGGAGTTTATCTTTATCGCCAACTATTTGCAGTTCCTAAACTGAAAAAGGAAGGAATGTTTTATCCATTTCCTGTGGGTGGACGTGATGAATGGTACGAATTGAAAGCAATATCATTTAGATTATATAATGAAATAAATTTTCTTATGATCGGTCGTCCTTTGGATTTGGTAAATGTCTCAGATCCTAATATAGTTAATTGTGTGCAGAGATTTAAAAATAAAACGATCAGTTTACGACAACCTGCAGATGAAGAATTTTTGACGCTAATTCGAGAATATTTTAAAGTATTTTCGAAACACTTTTCAGCACTATGTAAAGTAGTTATCGAGAACCACGAAGGAATCCCTAGAGAAATAACTTCCATGCATACTTTCTCTATTATATTTAAGGACAAAAAATGGTGGATGATGAATGATCAATATTCATTTTTAATAGATGATATTCACGAATTTAGTGAATTGTTATCAGAAGAAATGATAGATGCCATCATATTAGAGAAAGTCAAAAATCCCCAATTAAGCTCATACTTATAATCATGTCGAAACATGTAATAAACAAAATTAAATTTTAGTAACAACCTTTTTTTATTCTTTCTATCAAATGTTAATAAAATTATATATTTCAGTTCTTATTATCTAACTCATAATTTGTCAACTTAACTTTATTATATGGTCAAGTTCTGTATATAACTCTCTATATAAAATGTTATCAATTGTCAATATCACCATTGATCAATATCTATTTTTTCTCATTTGTTCTATTTTATCCAATTGATGTTGCACATTAAATTTTTGTAAGAATTATATTAAAAACGAAGAATCATAATATAAGCGTTCTTTATTAATTATTTATTTTCTCCCAAATGAATGAAGAACGTTTGCCAAATAATATGAAGCATGATTCTGGTACGGAAATCGATAATGAAAACGGCAATCAAGTTAATGTGGATGGATATGAATTATTAGTCCAAAGTGATTCAGATGGATCATCGATAAATGGTGACAATGGGGCAGATTCATGTCGTTCAACAGTTTCATCTTCTGAGAATGAAAACGAAGAGATAGAACAGAATCAGACAATGCACAAAGTTTCGTACATGATAAACTTTGTGGATGAAGACCAGGTGAAAAAGAACCAGAAGGATGAGAAAATGAATATTAATTTGAGAAAAGATAATAATAAAGAAAGTATTAAAATGATCGAGAAAAAGTTGGATAATGTCGTTGAATGTTTTTCGTATGTTTCTGAGGTTGATCGACAAAAACTTCTACAACAAGATACCTCTAAATATTCAAAAAAGTATGCTGATGCAATTGCCGATAAAGAATTTCAATTAATTGCACAACGTCCATCACCACCTATTAAGAATTCTTCATCAGATAATCAAATTGATGTATGTGAACAATCTCAAAAGGAAAAAGATACCATTCCGTTAAGTGAAGAGAAATGTGATTTGATCAAATCAATTATGACAAAATTTGAAAAAGAGATTCAAAATAACATTACTATAGATAAAAGTAACCGATTGAAAAATCTGGATCGTTCGTTTCAAAAGATTATGAATAGAAAAAATTTATTTCCTCAATAATAATCATTCATTTTCCTTTATTATTTGTCTGATATTTAAATTCATAAACTTTAAATTTTTTTTGTACTTCTATAATGATATATTATAATTGTTGATCTTCTCGGGAATAATAAAAATAATAAATTTATTTGAGCAAGATTGACGATAAATAGTCAAGGACAATTTTATGTCATAAATTCATAATAATCATAGATTAATAGAAAATAGTGAGAGAATATTAAATTTTTTTATTAAAAAAATGACAATTATTCTTAATTTCGAACAAATGTTATTCTGACGAAATTGTTGTATATATTTACTCAGTTATTTATGATCCTTACATTGTTTCATTTCATTAATAGCCTTAATGAATACCTTAATTTCTGGATATGATAGTTTTTCAACTTCTTCAATAATTTTAAAATCCATAATATCTTCGATAATTGTTGGATCAGGAATCTGTCCTTCCACAAAAAGTTCTTTGAACGTTATTGAAAAGATCGTTAATAAAATGAAGAAAATGAACTTTCTAGTAATTCAAATATCTTAACATAGTACCGTAAAATAGGACAAATTATTAAATCTGTTACTGTTTTATGCATATAAAAATTTGGTGGATCGAAATGAGCTAAAGCTAATTGGACGTGTGATGTCTAAAATATTTAAGTAAAAAATATGATGAATAAATAATGGAACTTCAGAAGATAAAGAATCTCTTATCGAACTGGGAAATAACTTAAATGTTTGATAGATAAAGAAATTCTATAAAATGGAAGATGTTATTAAACTTTATATAATTAAAATAAACTTTGATGCCTCCAAAAATATCGATACAACTCCAATCCTTAAGAACCTTAGAATAAAATTTTTGCGGGTCCATAACTGGAACAGTATGACACATGAAATGTTGAACGATGTTAGTTTGACACAAAAGTTTCGGTAATATCGAATTAATCGAAACGTTGCATTTCTTCTTCACTAACAGATTCTCTTGTACTTTATACAACTGTGAGTTAATTAGTATAATTATATATAAATTATATTAATAAGTAAGTCATATAGAAGAATGAAGTTAACTTCATGTAGATGTGGATAATTATACATTTGATGTACTAAAAATATTAGAAGAGTATTTAAGAAATTTCTATATAGGGAAATACTTAACTGAATGTTGATAAATTAACATTATATTGAGGATCGTCATGTATCTTCTTATATTGAGTAAATTGTTTCCTTATATCAAAATATTGCACTAATCCTTTTTCAATCTTTTCACCATCCCAATAAAACGTACGAGTAAGTAAATCAATAAACATGAGGATTGATTGTTTATTATCATCGATATTTTTTGATTGTTTCCCACTATTCCCAATAATTAAAGGAATTCTCAGTTATAATAAGAAATAACAAAGTGAAAATTTTCTTCAATGCACTTGCCGAATGTTTCTTCCATAACCTCTGAGAGAGATTGATATAATAAATTTCTTTTTTCAACTAAAATATTTCAAAAACTTTTAATGTTGGTAAGACTGTTATACTTCCAGATCCGAAATTTTTGATATGGTAACAGAAAATCAAAGATTTATCTTCTTTTAAACAATATTTTACGTTAATGTTCTCACGATCATATTGATTTAAGTCAAGCAAATTAATATTAGCAAAATCCGCTGCAAGTATTCGCATTCCTTCCTGTTTTCGAAAAACATTTATTAATTTGTCTAATAAGTATTTAAAATGATTAACATATAAATGTCTTTGAATTTTATATGGTCCCACTATTAACGATTTTTCATTTTAGTTTAACAAAAACTTATTAATATGTTCTAACTTATTACTTTGTCGGGTAACTTGGAGAATAAAACTCCACGGTCAAGAGCGGCAAACAGTTTATCATAGTTATGAATTTCATAAGCTAAAGATAGATAATAGTAAATTAAATTCCAATATATATATAAAATGAAACATCTCAATGAACCAAAAGAATTAGGATCTGCCCCAACTAACCAAAAAAGATTCAGTTAAACTTTTAGAAATTTGAATTAAAGAATAACCGAATAGAAATGATAGGGGTGATGTCGTTAAAATTAGAAAACAAAAGTAAATCATTGAAAATTAAATTCAGTTTTACATATTCTAATTAACTTGACAATATATATAGGAAAAATAAAAATAATATTAAAATTTAAATATCTGTTATCACATAACAGATAAATCTATAAAATAATTTCTGATTGTTGACTAAATTATATGCATAGTATTTATTTATTTATTTAAAGAAGGAAAGAAAGGAAGAAAAAGAATATAAAATAAATCTGTAAATTCCCGTAATTTAAGCGGCATTCTCGAGGAGAATCTTCAGAACGCTAGACTGATTTGTTTCTATCAGGCTCTTGGCATAGTTTAAGGTGGGTTCCTGTTCATCACGTAACCGCAACACTGATGAGAACGAGAAGATGAACTCATGTAATTCAGTAGAAAGAGGTAAGTGGTTTATCGAATAATATACGAGGGTGTGAAAAAAGATGGAATGATTCGATGTGATACAGCGTTGAATGAAAGATGAGATGTCGGGGAAGAGCCCCGATGACGAATAGTTGTCCAGGACGCGGAAAATGCGTGGACAATATAAAATAGGAAATACCCGTGACTGCGAAAATAAGATTCCGATTAATTCTTCGGATGCAGTCGACGGACGATGTTGTTGTAAGTTCGGTCCATTCTGAGGAATGAGCTGTTGGAGACGAATAATAATGAATCGAGTCCATATAATGGGAGGACAAATGAAGAGAAAACACGAATTCGGATTGAGAGTTGAAGATACTTTAATCGTATTGCGAATGAGAATTATACACGGACGAATTTATTTCGGATGTGATCGAGTGAGGCGGATGTCATCATTTTGGAATCGAGAAGAACTCCTAGGAACGTATGATTTAAGGCAGGAGAAAGAGAGATATTCCTCAGGAGAGGAGAACTTAGGATTTCGTCGGATTTATCTTAATTGACACTTCCGCCAAGAGAATCTGTGCTCTTTCGCGAATTCGAATACTTATTCGCAAATGTTGAATCTTCAATTTTCTTTCAATTCGACATCGAGAGAGTGGAATGAACCTTATCCATATCTGAAAAAACAACCAAAAGATAATAATGGATAACTTAGGCGAGCGTTTATCATTGTTAAGAAATGTGCCAACAGTTCTCCAAATAGGTCTTTTCGAAAATATTATGTTCAAACTTCACCCCTCAATTATACACACCCTTGTGAAAATTTTTACTGATTATTTCCATTTGATAAACTTTTACGGAACCTATGACATTCCGGATTTCCCGATAACTTTGTTTCGTCAATTTCACACAGTTTCTACATTGAAAAGGAACGAAACTTTCTCAATAAACCTTCAAATTGGCAAAAAAAATGTTCCTTACAAATTAAAATTGATTTAAAACCTTACAACAACGTCTATTGAATTTGAATAGGAAATACAAATTATGTACAAAAAATTAAGACCTAATTCAGGAATACCTCTACCATTAAACCATGATTGCATTGAAGATTTTAGAAGCAAAATAATGCACCAAATGAAAATTAAAGACCTACGAGTTTATGAATACTTTATGAAATATGAACAACAATATTTTAAACGAAAACTGAAACATATTTGTGAATGGATGGAAACATGTGTCGAAGATTTCAGAGAAGAAAAATCTACAGCAATTCACGCAATGGCATTAATTCTAAGGGGAAATGAATGGATCTTAATGAATGATGAACATTCCATTAAAGT